>LOEQ01004050.1:8217-23579 GCA_001685075.1 Bramus lutescens
CAGGAGAGCCGTCCTGACCCCTTATCAGTTGCAGCACTTGGGAGAGTGGTCCCTCCATCTTGCCTAGGCAACACAGTAGAGCTGTCCCTGAGGGTGTAGGTGTGGGAGAACCAACCCTGAGGATGTGTAAGCCAGAAAACTGGACCTGTCCCTTTCTCATTGCTATAGAGGGTGAACTGCCCAGCGTGGTCCTGGAGAGCCCCACCCTGGTGGCGAAGGTGGTGTTGGGGTGTTGGGGTGTTGGGGAGCTGACCATCCCTGCAGGTACCCAGGCTAAGAGCCAAGATTGTCTGCTCAGTTCAACATCCACCCTATCTGTGACCTGCTGGAGCATAGGGAGTAGAGGGGGTATTCAGTTCTGTGAACTCAGGGCTCCAGCATCTCCACGACACAGAACAGCGATGGGATAGCCAGGAAGAGGTCCAGTGAGAGCCCAGCATTGACAGTGCGGCAGAAACCAGCCACCTTGAAGCAGAACAATGATCGTTTTTAATAAATGCTGCTTGTAAAAATATGTGAGCAAAGGTATTTACTGTGCGACTCACTGTGTCACGGTGCAGTTTCCGTGGCAAGATTTTCTTCCTCTTCCTTTCTTCTTCTTTTTTCTACTTAAATTTTATTTTGTTTTCTTGGGAGGTGGGGAGGGAGATGGGTGGGATCAGGAGGCAAGATGTGAAAGAGACAAAGAATAAATCCAAATAAATAAATAAACAAATGTATTCCAATTGTAACACTATCTATCACCCTGAGGATTACCGCTTATTTAACCAATCATGAAATAAAAGAGTTTTAGGAACAGAATGGCCTTAACTGGGATCTCATCCAAATGCCTTGAAGAAATGAGCATGGGATTCAGTGAACTCAGTCTTTACCACTAACAGAGCTTGAGATGATTCAGCTGAAAGCCAGAGTTGATATTTTACTCCAAATGAGGTCTGCAATTTAGGAATCAGGAAAAATAAAACAATGGGAAAATGGGCTATGTCCTGCGGTGGTGGCCCAGTAGTAAAGAGTGCATACCACTCTTGCAGAGTATTTACTTCAATTCCCAGCAGTTATAACTATCTCTAATGCTATCTCCAGGAGACTCTGGTACCTCTGGCCTCTGTAGGCATCGAGACTCATGTGCACAGGCACTCATACACACACAAAGCCCCATCGTTAATTAAGAAACTGTAGACATTGGCTGGCCTCTGGCAGAGGGAGAGACAAAATTACTTAAAGGGTGTTGTTACAGTACACAGCCTTATCCAAAAATATCCGGGAAGCACAAGTGAGTTCAGGAGTTATTAAAAACATACATAAATAAAACAAGAAAATGCAAATAAAAGAGGAAATGAAGTTGGAGGGTGGAGGTAGGGAAGTATGGTGGGTAGATGGGAGGAGTCAGGTGGATGAGTCAAGAATGAAGATGATCAAAATACATTGTATAGCATTCTCAAAGACTTAATTATTTTTAAAAGAAAATTGAATAATCTACATGTGCTTGAGATAAAGTAGGAATGAAAACCTTGATGTACTGAGAATCTGAGACTATTATTTTATTTACTTTTTATCTTTTAAAATTATTTTTTATAACTGCATACATGTATACAACATATTGTGATCATATTCATTTCTATGTCTCTCCTCTGTCTCTCCCTAGGCTTCCTCTATATGCTCCCTTCCAACTTCATGCAAATTACACATTTATTTATCCATTACATTTTATTTTACACCATAATACCCAATTAAGTCCACATTGCCTTCACATTGACTAGCATGGAGTTATCCATTGGAGCCTGGATAATGTATTAGAGGCCCAAAACTCAAAAATTAAAAAATAATGACAATGACAATCTCTCCCTGACTCAGTACCAACTGTCAATAGCTCCTTGGCTAATGGACAATAATTTAAAATGTTAAAGAATAAATTTTGCTCATATACAAGTATTATTAGAGATTCTCGTCACTGGTATCACAGTTTGAACGATTATTGGATCTATTTACTGGGTGAGGAGTTTGAATTAGCTGAATAGCTTTGACTGAGATGAAACTGGATTGCCAGATGCCTCCTTTGCCACTACACAAATGAGACAAACCGTAGGAAGTTTTCCTATATCTATTTATAATGGCATTTGGCATTTGAGACAAAATTATTCAGATCAGTTGTAATCTTAACAATGATTCATTTCACAACTAGCTAATAAATTCATGCACTTTGGAAGAGAAATAAATAAAATTTGTCTTTTGTGAAGAAGTAGTAAAGATGCAAACTGCTTTTGATTCCAGAGTGAACATTTTGATAAATTGTTATAAATAAAATCCCCATACCCCACGTTTGAGTCTGAATTTTCTGGGCATGTAACACAGAGGGGCTTTGTTTACAAGCTGCACCTCAAAATCAGCATTTGATGTATAGTTATATTTAAATAAGGAACCATAAACTTTCACTTAATCAGATATTTAGCATAATTCAAACAAAAATATCTCAGAAGCAAAGATTTTTCCAAACTTAGGAAATGATGACAATTGATTTGTATCAATTCAGAACTAAATCTATGGTTTACCCCAGTCTAGGGCAGGTTCTCTTGGTCAACAACTGAATTATATCAGTGTTCCCGGTAGGTTCACAAGAAATACCTGGGACCTACTCAGGCTCCTAGAAAATATAAAAAAGTTAATACAGGATCTGAACATAGAAGTATTCTGGTGTCTCACTTCCATGTGGAACTTTTAACACTGAAACATTTATAATGTAAAATGACTCAATTATATTTGTAATACAAAATAAAGAATTTTTAAATATAATTATTAACTTGGTGCCTTAATTAAGATTTCTATTGATATCAAGACACACCACGACCACAACAACTCTTATAAAGGAATACATTTAATTGGGATGGCTCATTTACATGTCAGAGGTTTAGTCCATTGTCGTCAAGGCAGGAAGCAATGCAACATGCAGGCAGACATGGTGCTGGAGAAGGAGCTAAGGGTTCTTACATTTTGACCTGTGGACAACAAGAAGTGGTCTAGAGCTAAGGCATCTTGACTTGTAGGAAACAGGAAGTGGTCTGAGATATAGGGAATGGCCTGAGAACATAAAAAAAACCCAAAGACCACTTCCACAGTGACACACTTCCTCTGACAAGGCCATACCTACTCCAACAAAGTCACACCTCCTAAAAGTGCCACTTCAGTTAGGAACCAGATTCTTTCAAACCAGCACATTCCACTCCCTGGACCCCAAAGGCTTTTAAGACATCACAAAATGTAAAAATGCATTTAGTCCAACTTCAAAAGTCCCCATATTCTATCACAGTCTCAACAATGTTTTAAAGTTCAAAGTATCTCCTGAAATCCACGCAATTGCTTAACAGTAATCTGCTATAAATCAAAATAGAAAAACTAGATCACATAATTCCAACATATAATGGCACAGGGTATATATTATGGTTCAAAAACATAGGGAAGGACCCACAGAGAGGAAATACTGGACCAAAGCAAGACTAAGAGTCACCTGAGCAAACTCCAAACTCTGTTTCTCTATGTTTAATGTCAATTGCTCTTCAGATCTCCATCTCCTTTCAGCTTTATTGGCTGTAACACACTTCTTTCTCCTCCTGGTCTGATTCCACTTCCTCTTAGCAATTTCCTTCAGCAGGTTTCCCACAGCTCTGACATCACTAACATCTTAGAGTCTCCAAGGCATTCCAGACTTCTTCACAGCTTCACACAATGGTTTCTCTGGCCTCCATTTGAGGACACCCCTGACATATGCCTGACAGTGGTTTTACTAAGTCAAGGGGGTAAATTCCAAACATAGTCCCTTTCTTCTATCATTAACTCTAGAGCCATGCAGCTAAAACTTACAAGTTCTATTGCTTATTGGGGCTGGAACATGCCCTTGTTTAATGACATCTTCAACCAACTTTCAGTTTTCCATGTTTTTCTTCACTGCCTAAACTTAGCTGTCTTGAAACAGATGTATAGACCAGGCTGGCCTCAAACTCAGAGATCCACAAGCCTCTGCCTCTGGAGTGCTGATATTAATGGCATGTACCACACCACACCTGTTTCTAGAGTTTTCTTTAATTCTTTTTTATAAATTGGAAACTTAACTAGATGGGATTTTGCCTTGAGGTCAACACATCTTTTATTCCATTTCTTAATCTGTTTATCTCCTTCAACACAGGACTTAACTCCATCCCACTTCCTGGTGCTCCTTTTCTCTGCTCAAATTGTTCTTTCTCATTATAAATCTTTATAAACATAAACTCTAGTGACCACCGGGAAGAGTCTATACTAGGCTGTTTTGAGATTTCCTCTGCCAAAGGAATCAATCCAAATCTTTTCACTTTAGTCTCAGACTCTTTGGAAAAGGGCAAAAATCAGTCACTTTCTTCACCAAAATATCACAAGAACAATGTAGAAGCAACATACTAAAATTCTTCTCCTCGGAAACCTCTTGACCCCCACAGTTAACCAAATCACATTTAGCATCACTGTCTTCCATGCTCCTTCTAGTAGTGCTTCATGCACTCAACAACTTTTCTAATCCACAGTCCCGAGGTCCACATTCCTTCGCACAAAAGCATAGTCATGCCAATCACAGCAATACCCCACTCCTGGTACCAACTTCTTTCTTAGGTCGGGTTTTTAGTGCTGTGAAATAAACATTATGACCACAGCAATGAAGGAAAACATTAATTAGGGATGGCTTAAATTTTCAGAGGTTCAGATCATTATCATCATGGTGGGACATAGCAGCAAGCAGGAAGGCACGGTGCTGGAGAAGTAGCTGAGAGTCCTACATCTTGACTTGCAGACTATAGGAAGTGGTTTATTTCACTGGATGTGGCTTGAGCATATATGAGATCTCAAGAACTCAAAGCCCACTTTCACAGTGACACATTTCCTCCAACAAGGCCATACCTATTCCAACAAAGTCTTACCTCCTAATAGTGTTATTCCCTTTGGGGAACATTTTCTTTCAAATCACCATATTTGTATATGAGTGAACCATTTTGTACAGTGGGAAATTATTTAATAGTTTATTTCACCCTAAAAATCCCTGGATGCATAGTGTGGAAGATTTGTACTTAGATAGATGCTTTTTTAAAAATTTATATCCTCTCTTAAAAAAATAGTAAAGAGTACCACTCTCAGTTAAGAAGGCATATTATGTGTAATCAAATTGTAATTCTATTGAATCCCCTCATCCATAGCCTTGTCAAGTGACATATTTATATTTATAATTGTTTTGGCATTCCATGAATTTTCACCAGTTCAGACACCAAATGTTTTTTTTTTAACTCTGTTTTCAGATTTGTTTATGTCCAGGAATTTAACAAATGAACATTTGTTCTGTATTCAAGGTGCCTTTGACAAGAATTCATTTTATAAGCATGTCTTAGAAGAGTAATTTGTGCCCGAACTTTGTTTGTCCCATAAGGTAAAATTCTTTTATTAGTTTACCATCCATTAAAGGTATCACAAATCATTTATTGATTTTTTAAATGGACATATAAGAAGTATCAGTTACCAAAAGTTTAAGATATGGGATGATTCAATTATTAAGTATAAAATAGGCAAGATGTATTGCAGGCTGTTCACTCTGCCTTTTGCTGAGTTCAAAGTCACTCACTGCATTGCTGTAATGTTCAAGTTAAAAGATCAAATTCAGGCCCTGCATTCTGTTTGCTTACAGTAAAAACTAAAACTATGAAGATCCTAAAGAGATGGTATTTACTTGTTTCTCTTCAGAACATCACAAACCATCTATAGATTGATTATATAGAAAAGTAGGGGAGGGGAAATTTGGTAATAGAAAGAGAAAAGAATTCTCTATGGGGGAAAAAGAATACCATATAAGAAAATAACTATGATTGATATTATATAATTGTAGACAACCTCAGAATAGCATTTTAGACAATGTATTTACATTCTTTTTAGAGATACCCTTGAATTTTGTCAGGACTGATGGTTACATTTAAGAACTTAGCTTGCACATTTACATATATATTGAGGTCAGAGCACTTGGTATGCCACCATCATATTGATGGAACTAGGTTTTAATAATGATTTCTGTAATACCTTGATAAGTATTTTTTTTCTTATGGAGATTCAATTTGATTAAAACCATTTTAATTGTACAGCTATTGTTCCAGAGTGACATTCTAATGTTGGTGAATATAATTTATAACTTCTTACTGTTTCATGCAGATTTAATTTCTTTTTCCTGTCAGTTGAAGAAAAGAAGCAAAGGCTGATATATTCAAATTCTTACACTCTTTTCACATATATAAATTTTTTTCTAAGTCTGGTATGATGATATTTATCTGTAATCCTCATACTTATGCTGTAGAGACATGAGGATTAAGTAAGCTGGATATCTCAAAATATTAATGATTTTATAGTTTAAAATACCCTTTGATGCTCTCATTGATTTTGCTATGGCCAAATATAAAATTCACTTTACAGGGATCTGGGGAGAACTAAGTTCTTGGATCAGGATCCAAGATCTTGGACCAGGATCTTGCAGAAGACCTAAGTTTGGTTACCAGCATCCAGCTATGTCCTGAGGCTCACAACCATCTGTAACTTCAACACTGGGCTATCTGACAAGTTCTTCTGGCTTCAATAGGCACATCAATCAAATGCAGACACACATAAATAAAATCTTAAAAATATAGTTATAAATCCAAATTTCATATGGAGGGGGAACCCTGACCCTTGAGAAACAGACTGCCCCACACCTAACAGAAACTCCTTTATGGTTGTGATCTCCAGGTATCATTGTGGAGTGATTGTGGTTATGATCCAGTGATTGTGATCTCAAGGTATCATTGGCTTCCTCGTGCCTCAGCCTTTCTATGTACTTCTTCTAAGCTGCGCATTGTTGTTCTCACTTAAAAGTCAACATTCCATTCACTGTTCATTTCAAAACCTGTGACAAAATATAGATCATTTCACCTGAAAACCAACAACAAACACAAGTGCAGTTACTCAGAACATGTGCAAATACAGAAAGTTTCTCCAAATATTTACAGAGGAATAGAGTTGATGCTTATCCTGACTTCTCCTGTTTCTTATGCATATTCTCTCTTCTTCCACATCCCCTGTGTGCATACAGGCAATCAGCACCTCACCAGGTATAGATAGATGGCTTTCACACTCCTGATCTCAGTGACTACTTGGATGCTGTCTTGGATTTGTCTGGATGCTGATGAAGCTTAATGATACCAAGATAGATTGCTTAATTTTTCTGCTAGATTTCAACCAGGAAATTCCTATAAGCCATGTCACAAACATAAAGAAAGAAAATTAATTCTAAACAAGAGTCAAAAAGTACATCATGTGTAAACCAAACCAGAATATGCAGGGTTTGGGTGTTGGATGAAGCAGTTAATTTCAGTTTTTCTTTGTTGTGCTTTCTCTGAGAGTCAGAATCAGTACACACGCACACACACACACACACACACACAAACACACACACAATCATCAACTGTTTGAGCTATGTCCCATATATAGAATTAAAAGTAAAATGCCCTGGAAGCATTCTGAGTCAGAGGAAATGCTCCTTTCACATTCAGCTTATTCTTCCTTAATTAAGGTAACTTGAGCTAGGTGATACACTGTATTTCACTTCTCTCTTGGTTACCATAATTAAAGCCATAACTTAATCCTGTGCCCCGTTGCAATAAACATCTTTGCCTGAGTGGGAGTATAGTCATCCATCTACAATCTTATTTCCTCTGTCACTATATTCTGTCTTCATTTTATTTTATTTTGTTCCCACTGGATCAATATCTTTTTCACAGAAAACCACGTGAAAGGAAAAAATTTAATTGTTCAAAATAAAAGGTAATAAACATTCAATATTTACCTGTTGTTGACAAAGAAACCCTGCTTTGGAAATACTATTTGCAATAATATCAAAACTTCACACTGAATAATGAGTGTCTTAAATCAGTAAAATAAACATCAGCACAGAGGAAAAGTAGATTATTATGATTTTTCCAAGATATTATTTGGAATTATGGGAAAGGGTTCAAAAATGACTGTGTATAAAATTAGTTCATATGTTTGAGGGAATGAATTATTAATGGAAATAAGTTTCCTAAATTAATGTTCCCTAACAATGTTAAAAATTGATACTATAACACACTCTCTCTCTCTCACACACACACACACACACATAGTTACAGACACATGTTTACATTGTTATATGTATGTTCATATCCATATAAGCAAATTATTTTCATTTTTCAAACCAATGAAAGAATAAAAGCATAAACTAGGGAATAGAAAAGCTTTAAAAACCCTCTTATACCTCCTCTGTGAGGGCTGTGCAAAAGATCTTAAATCGAAGATGAATATGATTAAAGCAACAAAAATAGTTTAAATAAATTTAGCAAAAAGGATAATGTACTGAAAAGATGCTCACTGAATGAAAAGTCAGTCAGAACTTCATGAAAGCTGGGTCATGAAAACCCAGGTAACAAAAATGAATGGGCACTGGGTTCACTTACAGAATGCTGAAGGAATGAGTGGATGTCATTGACCTTCCTGCATGACCCTTGCACGCGAACAGATAATTCCAGAGGTAGTGACAGCTGAAGCGTTCTCAAGACTGGGTCTCAATCTAAAATAGAAAAGGAGAGAGAGTAAAAGGCTGGTCAGAAAGAAGGAAAAGAAAAGTCAATTCAGGTCAACTAAAAACCATCAATTCAAGGCAAACAGTCAACAATACTTTGCATACTCTTCTCCAGAAACAAGTTGTGAATTTGTTTGTAATATCATATTTGTATATAGCAATTTCTAAGATGAGAACTAAGACAAAGTAACTCTTCATTCTGTTCAGATTTGACAAGTGGAATGCCACCAGTGTCTTAAAACATACAGGAGTATGCCTGAGTTGCCTTCTAATCCATGTGGCAAGTCAGCACCTCTTTTAATGTTTAGATTTATGGCACTTTATTCTTATCTTTATATATATAATATTATACAAATATTATACAGACAACAACATATATTTGAAGTCCAGTTTATTCTTTGAGTATAAGAATCACTTCAAAAATTCAATATAAATTGTCATCTAAAATCCATACTAATTAAATATGAATATTATATTCTACAGGAGGCTTGCAAAAAAAGATTCTATAATTCATTTGAAGAAAGTATCAAAACCAGAAATGTATGGCTATGCTCATAAAGAAGCCATTCCAGAATTATAAAGATTTATCCCACACAATTATTATTTGCAGATCAACAAGGAATATTAAGCAATCAAATAATGGAGTTGTCACCTGCATTAGTGGTTCGCATCTCTGATCCCAGCCTTCAGGAGTTTGAGGCCAAAAGAATGTCATGCTTTCTAGGGCATCTTAAACTTTAAGCATTATCTTGGCCAGAGCTACAGAATGAGATCCTATTTCAAGAAATAAATTGCTTTAAATGGACTTTTGTTGCAAAGAGCCACTTGTTCATACCAGCTGCCCAGAACTGAAATAATTACTCAGAAACTGTATTAATTAAAACACTGCTTGGCCCATTAGCTCTAGCTTATTATTGGCTAACTCTTACATCTTAATTTAACCCATTTCTATTAGTCTGTGTATCACCATGTGACAGTGGCTTGCTGGCTAAAATGTCTCCAGGGGCTCCATCACTTCTCTCTTACTCTGCCTTTCTTACTCCCTGCATACAGCCTAGCTTTCCTTTCCCCACCTACTTCTGTTCTTCCCTGTCATAGGCTCAAAGAAGTTCTTTATTCATTAATGAATAAAAGCAACACATAGACAGAAGGACCTCTCACACCAGACTTTAACACATGGGACAAGGGACAACCACTGTATCTGTTTAAAAGTCTTCTTAAAAACAGTAATTTTAATAGTAACAAAAATAATAAATTTTTTAAAGCATTGGAAGATGACCACAGGTCTACCACAAAATGATAAGCATTTATTCAACAAAAATGTTTGCATTTCAACAGAAACAGAGAGCTCTGTAGTAGGCCAGCGTATTTTCCTTGTTTTCTCTTTATTTTGTGGTACTAGTAAAGATGAGAATCTCAACGTTAGGATAGTCACATGAAGTGTAGCATAGAAGTGACTATGAGGACAAGGATGGGTTTAATGGTCCCCAGAAGGCCAGCCAGAGAACTACCATTTTTTAGCATATTCAACTGCTTCCTGGAAACCCTCACTAAACATTCACGCACATTAAAATTCACATATACACGAATGTGCATCATTATCCATAAGGAAGTACAAATCTAGCCCGCACTGAAGTAACTACTTAGAAAGTAAAAGCAGATAATGACAAGTGTTGTGGATGATATTGGGAAGTGAAATCCCTTATGGGGAGAATGTAAAACAGGACACATACTTTTTCAAATGCTTTGGCATTTTCCCTTTGGCATTTCCACCTTGTCACTAAACGCTTATGAGCCTAGTGCTCATAAAATGATGATTTGAAAAATAAAATAATATTTTAGCTTCACAATTAAATATTGTTAAGCTCTACAGGTGAAGATCTGGAACTCAACCTGTGAGGATTTGAAAAGTGTGTTAAGTAAGAGAGACCAATTACAAAAGTTCCCATATTGTATGACTTCATGATTCTGAGCAGACTCAACAATCCAGTTCTAGCTAATCCACATTTTGAGAACTAGAAAATAAAATGAGCCTTGTCAGGGGTTGGACAAAAAAAATAGGCACATGGTTCTAGAGGAATTGTTAATATGTTCAGGGCCTCTTTTTAAATTGTTAGAAATTTTCTACTGACACTCTGAAAAGAAGAAAGAAGTGTTGAGCACAACTTTAGAAGAGTTCCGTGAAATGAGCTCAAGTGGATATTTGACAGCTCTTTGGATTGATTTTATTTAAATTACAACTGTTTTTAATTCCTGTTCAAATGTAATTATCATAGATTAAAAATTCTCTTTATAGCTCTGGGGAAAATCATGTACAATTATATAGTCAAGGACTTAAGCTTCAAATTTTAAATACAAATGATCCATGTTATGCATAGTATCTCAATAATTAGAATTTTACTAAATAATGCAAACAGCATTGGGCATATGTCTGATTGCTTTACATAAGCATTCATTGAATTTAAATGGTAATTTCCACTGGCTGTGCTTCAGAAGGGATGTGCGTCAAACATAGTCCTCGTTATTTCAGCAGGTTTCAGTGGATGTTGAGAGAAGAGAGGATAGGAATGAACTATGGATTTAAGATCTCCTCGATGTGACTTGAAAGAGCTTCTTATTTACAGTCAGCACTTTCATCCTCATCTTATAAACATATGTCCAAGATGAGTGGGTAGCTTCCAGGAAAAGCACTGACATTCCTAACGTTATAACTTAAGCCACCAGCAACTATAAACTACTCTGGGATGCCCCAGCAAGGACTACAGCTGGCCTTAAACTCTTGGACCTCCTGCCCCATCTCATCAGTGCTGGGATTCCAAATGGACAGCATCACACCCAGCGTTGAATTTCTCTATTGCTAAGCAGGATGTTATTCTTAGCCTATTCTTAGCCTAGAACTTTTTATATCAAAACTATCACTAACAATATATCAATATATTTTATATCAATAGCAATCACTACCCCATTGCTGAAACTTATGGAGTGAAAGCGTAGTCTACCTTGTAGCTGTTATGTGGATGTTGAATCGCCGACCAGAAAAGGCTAACAAGAAATCATATTTTGCCTTGGTATAACCCAATGGTAAGGGAAAGTAACAAAAATGCATATATTTTAAACAGTGTCTGGAGTGACTTTTCTTCTCTATTTAAGGCGCCCTTGGTCTAATTTTGATGGTCTCATAGTTGGGATGACCCTGAAGAAAGTGGCTCTAAAGACAAGACAAGTTGTAAGACATAAACCTTCAATCCAGAGAAAAGAGTGGTACATGATATACTGGTTCCACCATACCAACAGCCTTTAAAGCAGAAGTTCTCAAATGTGGGCTCAAATGACCCTTTCTCGGGAGTTGTCTAAGACTATTAGAAAACACAAATATTTGTACTACAATTCATAACAGCAGCAAAATTAATTATGAAGTAGCAACAAACAGCTTTACGGTTGGGAGTCATCACAACACGAGGAAATGTATTGAAGGATTGCAGCATTAGGAAATTTGAGAACCACTCCTTTATAGAAAGGTTGAAGAGAAAAATCCCATCACCCACATAGACTATGAGGACATTAATCTAGAAATATAATTCTACATTGTAGATAATATTTCTGGTTTACCATACATTCTCCTCTATAACTTACTAGCTATATGATTTTGGCTGAGGCTTACATTTTCTCATATAGAAAATGGAATGCGCAATCAACTCATGAGGATTATTGTGAGCTTTTACTGGTAGTATATATGGAGATTATTTATCACAGTGGCAGGCACACTATAAACACACATTGTTTATTGACATAGTAATAAAATATTACTATAAAGATTACTGTGTAGACTCAGACTGTTAATAATGTATCTACAGGAAATACCATTTGAAATATACTATAAAACTTATTAAAATATTTTCATGCAGAGATTAATTAAATGTTTATTGCATTTATCTATAATTCCAAAATGCTTATGATTTAGATACATGCAAATTTATATATCTTATATAAAATATGTCAAGTGCAAAGTTCTGTTAAATACTACATTCTAGAATGCATATTAAAAATTAACTTTTAGCAATGGCTGAAAATTTGTATTCAAATATATCTATGAATAATATGAACCTAGGGCTAGAGAGATGACTCAGAGGTTAAGAACATTTATAATCACGAGGACCAAAGCTCAGGTCACAACATTTCACATGTCTAGCCAGCTTCCTAAAATCTCCAGTAATGATAGCTATAAAAAAAATCAAATGTGCTTTTCTGTTCTCTTTGTACACTTAAGCACATGAACTTGCACACACATGTATGCTTTTCTCACACACACATACACACACGTGAAAAATAAAATATAAAAAATATGAACCCAATCATCACTCCTTGCAAATAGAGTGGCATAGGAAACATTAGATCTTACTTTATCACTGCTGCCATAGTGACAAGGTAAATTAGGGAACTGAGTGGCTAAAAAGCATTCATGCTTTCGATGGGTGATAGCAGGTGACAGACTCAGAATAGGCAGTACATCTATTGTGCTCCACATTCTGCACACAGTTGGGAAAGAGGTGTAGAGCATTGAGATGCCCAGGAAATACAAATCAAGATGAGTAACCTTTATTGAAGACAAAATGAAGATTATATAGGTTTTAGAAGGGATTGCAAGTGATGAAACAGTCGATGGGGTTCAGATATGGTTCTAGGACACAGGACACACTCCAAAGGACACAGTAATTGTATTAGTAGCATAGTTTCAAGGGTGATGATATTGAGAAGTGAAGAAGTGTGTGTGTGTGTGTGTGTATGTGTGTGTGTGTGTAGACAGAGACCACTTGTTTGTTCCCAGCCACTCAGGCCTCAAATAATCACAAAGAAACTTTTAATTACAATTCCATTTGGCCAATAGCTTAAGCGTATTTCTAGCTATCTCTTATATCTTAAATTAACCCATTTTTATTAATCAATATATCAACACGAGGTTGTGGTTTACTGGGTTAAATTCCGGCATCTGTCTCCTTTGTCATCTACATGACATCTCCTGACTCCACCTACTTTCTCTCTACATCTCTGTTTGGATTTCCTACCTGGCTTTACTCTACTAAGCCATCGGCTAAAACGTTCTTTAATAACCAGTGGTAATAGAACAGAGTCAGAGTATACAGAGAGGAATCCAACATAGTGTGTGTGTGTGTGTGTGTGTGTGTGTAGCCCTCAGTGCACATGGTAGCATGCTGCTTTTGTTAGACAGGTAACAGCTTTGGGTCTCAGGCCTCATCTTTGATCTTGTTTAAATCAAGATTTCTTTGCCACTGTGCATGTTGGGCTTTGAGACCAGCAACATTATGAAGATTCTCCTGTCGCTGCCTCCACCCCACATCTTGCCATAGTGCAGTGTGGTCATAGATACCTAGCATTATAAAATGAACTCACCCAATCCTCTAGTCCCTTGAGTGCATGACTGCTTACCTTTCTCCTTTGCCATGCTATGAGGTAATTGGGGAATCTTCACAGAAACCAATGTGTGCCCCTGAGACTCCAGAACTCAGAGATAAGTATGATTCCATTTTTAGAAAGAATTAGTATATTCAATCTTCTTTATATGTTTCATCAGAGAAATGAAGAAAAGATTACAGCATTAACATATATGAAATCTAAAATTTGGAACATAAACATTCATTTATAAATGCATTTTGCATGTGATTCACATTTCTAACTCTACAGTGAGGAAAGTGCTCACTATGTAAAATTAAGGCTGTCAAGGTAAATTTTAATTATCAATTAATAATGAACAGATGTTATTCATAAGCTCTAATCAATATTTGAGACATATTTATAAAAATATTTTAATGTTAATTTGAAATTAATATATACATGGATATCTTTTTCCATGTTTATTTAATTTTTTTCATTTCACATACCAACTCCAGTTTCGATTACCTCCAATTCTCCCACCCCCCACCACCCCATCCACTCCTTAGAGGGGGCATGGCCTCCATTGGGGCATCAACAAAGTCTAGCACACCAAGTTGAGACAAGACCAGCCCATCCCCCTGCATCAAAACTGAACAAGGTATCCTACCATAGGGAATGGGCTTCAAAAAGCCAGTTCATGCACTCATTTGTAACATGAGGGCCTGCTTGTTGGGGTTTATGTCCTGCCCAGTTACCACAGCTGGTAAACCCCCAAAGAAAATCACAAAGAGAGTCTACATTAGGTAATAAACTGATTGGCCCATTAGCTCAGGCTTTGTATTAGCTCTTATAACGTATATTTTCCCATTATCCTTATCTATGTTAGCTACACGGCTCAATACTTTTTTTCAGCGGGGCAGTCACATCCTGTTTCTTCCGTGGTCTGGGAAGGACTGCCAAGGGAGCTTCCTGCTTCCCAGAATTCTCCTATTCTTATTGTGCCACCTCTATTTCCTGTATGGTTTGCCGCCCTATAGTTCCTGCCTGTCTGTTGGCCAATCCACATTTATTTAAAATATGATTGACAGAATACAGACAATTCTCCCACACCACTTCCCCCTCTTTTTTTTAAACAAAGGAAAATATCCATAGTCTATTTTTTGAGAATATGGGTATAATATTCCAGGCTACTTCCTGCTGTTAGGGGGTACTGATAATCTTATGGGAACCTAAAGAAAATTTAGAATTATGATCAAGTCCTGACTGGTATACCCTATGAGTTTTGATCATCTCAGGCAGCAGTCTTGAATCTGTTCTGGATGTAGAACTC
>LOEQ01004050.1:32360-60802 GCA_001685075.1 Bramus lutescens
GAGAGAGAGAGAGAGAGAGAGGAAAGAGATATCTTGATAAAGGTAAAGGGATCCATTATGGGGTTAGGAAGAAACCTGGTGCCATGGAATCCACAAGAATGACTCCAGCTAAGACTCCAAGCAACAGTGGAGAGAACACCTGAACTAGCCTTCCCCTGTAATTAGATCAGTGACCACCCCATTTGTCACAATAGAAACTTCATCCAGTAACTGATGGAAGCAGATGCAGAGATCCACAGCTAAGCACTGGGCCCAGCTCCCAGAGTCCAGTCAAAGAGAGGAAGGGGCAATAACATGAGTGAACAAAGGGGTCGAGATTATAATGGGGAAACCCAGCTAGTGGGACCTCACTGACTCCAGACTGACAGCTGGGGAATCTGCATAGGACTGAACTAGGCTCTCTGATGCCTGGCAGTGGGATCAGGATTTATCCCTAGTGAATGAACTGACATTTTGGAGTCCATTCCCTATGGAGGGATACCATGCTCAGAGTAGATACATACAGTGGGAGGGCCTTAGTCCTGCCCCAGCTTGGTGAGCCAGGCTTTGTTGACTCCCCATGGGAGGCCTTACCCTCTCTGAGGAGTGGATGGGAGGTGGGGTGGGGGGAAGGTGTGGGGAGTAGGAAGAAGGGAGGGAGGGGGAATGGGGATTGAAAAAGATTGTTTTTAAATAAAAAAGTAAATCATTAAAATTTGAAAACAAAATAAAATAAAAAACAATGACTGGGAATGGTATGTTTTCAGTTAGATGTCTTTTAAATAATCAAACAATATTGAATGAATGCAGTTTGTATTTTAAACAGCAAATGCCTGGCGAATAAATCTATTATGAGTTTGTAGACCAGCATCTGTTACTTTGTATTAACAAAACCAATAGTTTATTATTATACTACAAGCACAAAAGGAAGAGCAAATATAAGCAACTATAGATCCAGCATTTGATATCTGAGATCTTGTGGTAAAAACCAGATAAAACAAAAACATCAGGGAAAAATGCCGTGAAGAGAGAATTTAATGGGGTGTTCAGGAATTAGAGGTTTGGTTTTGGGACATATGGGTGTCTTTAAGATTCTTTCTCATTCTTAGCTTTGACAAGCTATTAACATCTAAAAGCCATGCCCAAAGTGTTTGTTGGTATCTAAAGCAATTTATCTAGTCCTGTGGTAGCCACAAGGGGGTGGCAAAATCAGATGAACTGTGAGAAACAGTCTTAACAGGCAGGATAGATTTCCAGCCACTTCAGGAAGATTGAAAATCCTGTGATCCAGCTTGAACCCCCACATACCAAGTTGTCATTAATTAAATCTATCCCAAGTACACACTTAATGAAAATGTAGGGAGGCTTGTATTTTAGGGATGTCCTCCCTCACAGGCTCATAGCTTTAAGAAAAGAGAACAAAAAAAATAGCAATTATTTGGAAAAAAAGAATAAATTCTTCCCTTAAACATATGCTTCTAATCCCAAATATTATGTGTGTATGAGTATATATACTTAAATATACCTATATATTATGTCCAAATGTTAGTCATTCTGTGTCTTGTGCTTTGTGCATAAAAATATCCATTTGGTCTTTAATGGTACAGAGGACAACATTTTATCAGATTGGCTCTAGTGTACCATTAAAAATTAGCAATGTTCCTCAAAGTTAACAGGAAATTTTGTGATTAGGTCAGTGTGTGAGAACGCACCTGAGTGGATCAGACTTAGTATGTGCATGCTACTGCTTTTGATAGTTTGATATTTTAAGCATATAATTAAGAATTTAAAATAGACATATATATACATACATACATATGTACATTTAAAATATGCATATAATCTTCAAATATATATTAAATCTTTAATTTATTTAAACATGCATATATACATTTAAAATATACATATGTATGTTTACATACATACACATATACATATTTTAAATGTATATGTGTGTATTTAAAATCCTTAATTAGTTGACGCTTCCATGACAACTTCTGAAGAATGATTGGTTTTAACCATGCAAATGTATTTTTCATGTTTCTGGAGACTACACACTGTGATCTCAATTTGGTCAGTGCACAGCAGAGGCTCCCTTCCTTGTTTTTAAACATCTGCTTTATTGGTGGTTCATTCACATAACAGAAAGGGTGGATTTTCAGATGCCTCTTGTGAAAAGTATCTGTTGTTGTCAGATCAGGACCATAACCCTATGATGACCCCACTTAACCTTAGCAATGTCATTAATGGCTACTCATCTAAACAGGTCACCTTAATAGTGAAGGCTTAAGCATACGAATGTATTAGAGAAACAATCAGTTCATAACAGTTACGGTAATTTTTGTCTTACTATGTAATGGGCAAAAAAGTAAAAGAAATGAAAGAATATGATTAAAACACACATGGAAAGGTGGCTCAGTAGATAAAGTCCCTGTTGCACAATTGTTGAGTACCTGAGTTCAGATCCCCAGAACCTGCATAAAGCTGGGTAAAGTCATAGGCATCTTTTATTCCAGTCCTCCCAGGGCACGAGGATGCATGGAAATAAAAGGCTCCCAAGGACTCCAGGGCCAGTTTCTCATGTCACCACCAAAGTGGAAGATGATTTTTACACCTGCTCTTTGATATAAAGCTTTCACAATCGCAAGCACAAAATTAGGCACATGCATGCACACACATACAAACATGCACAAGTGTACTTACACAATAGATGAGGCTACACTGGATGTTTCAAGGAAATAGGTGGTAGAGAATGCAGCATCATATATCAATGATATACAAGAACGACAGAATCTGTTTTCCAAACTGGAATTGTTTGAGAGCAAACAAGCAATGTGAACAACTGAAGAGCAGGCTGAATGTGCAGACAAGTGAGGGATCTTCCAATCATATGGGGTTATCATTCATAACAGAGAAGGCAGCTCTTAATAACATGACACAGAGGAATTCTTCAGGTGGAAAGCAAGGGGTTTGGAATCCACTCAAAACCCTGGAAGCTTGGTTTACTTTCCTGAAGAGAATCGTCATATTCAAAGCTAGGCTTCTATATGATAGATCAGGAAGGTGTACAAAGGCATGGAGTTACTGGCTTTGGCATACATAGCAAAGAGGTAAGAGGTGATTGCAGAGACAAGTAGAAAAAGTTAATGGGTGCAGAGTCTGATGGTGATGCGAGCAGACGGCTTTGGTCTAAGAGTTGCTTTTTGCCTCTCCTCTTAAACATTATTTGTCTATTACTTTTTCTCTAGACTTAAAACTAAATATTCAAAACCTGCCCTTTACCATGAAGAAGGTTTTCCATTCCACACATCAGGAATTGCTGTGGCCCGCATGGAATTTTGTGCGGGTGAGCAGTTGGCTCAGATGTCCTCTCGGGGTAATATTTTCCTATGCCGTGACAGCACATCTAGTGTGTAAAAAAAAAAAAAGGTACTATATTAAACACTGTTCTGCTTGAGAGGGCTTCCAAAAGTCTCCAGATACTTCCTAGCAGAGACCTCTCCATTCCTCAAAATTATAGTAAAAAGGCAACACAGCCTGGGAATTAAAAGAGTTTCAAGATTTCATATGCTGCCCTTTAAGAGGAGAGTTAGGTAAGTTTTAGATAGGAAGTTATGAAAGGATATTGGTATAAAACCTAAACCATTTGACTAAAAGTAGTCTTTGTATTAACAGAAAGTTGATTGACCTCCTACCCTTCAGCCGCTATCCCCACTCCTCTTCTCCAGAAGAAAAATAAAGTTTCAAAACTTATCCAATTACTTGGAAAATATTCAGTGTTTCATCTTTAGTTAGAGAGAAAACCACAGTGCTGCTAATCTCTTCCTAATCAGAGCAAGGGTTATCTTTTGTTCATTTGTTCAGAGATGCTGTGAACCACTCATTCTCACTCTCCTTGCTTTTCATAAACCAAAATGCACTAGGTTTTGTTTTTGTTTTATGTATTTCACCTTGCTGCTTATTAAATATGCTTATTAAAAATCTGTCTTGGTGATCAAGTTTATCCATAGGCCTACAAGCAAATGCTCTTCTTCAAGAAAGAACCTTTGCACCAACCCTTTCTCGATTTTTCATAAGTTATTATTCCTTTGTTTAAATCGCAAGCTTCGGAACAATGTGTGGAGTTATTACTTAATTTTAACAATTTATGACAGTCATTTGCTACTGAGTCTATTGCTATCCCCCAGTTATGCCCAGGAGTCATTAATTCTAAGCCTGTTGAAAGCTGCCTGACATTCTGCCAGAGACAGAATAAGTATGTCTCTTTGTTCTAGACTATGAATGCAGCTTTCAGGCAACATAAGCGGGAAACACAGGGAGGAAAGGAAAGTAACATGTGTATAAGTCAACAAAATACAAAGAGTTGGAAAAAAACCTAAGCACTTAAAACATTTCAGATCTTGCTGTGAGATGAAATGCAAATATTTAGAATATTCTGGGGGATGTTTGAAAGCATTTCAACTTTAATCACAAAGCCATTAATTTCTATTGAGAATATGCCCAGACAAAACAAGGTACCAGAGATCCAGAAAAATTATAAGGCGATGTAAAGAATTTTTAAAAAGCCAAAAATACAATATTGATATCATATAAACAGGACTAAAAATAACATTTCAGAGAGTTTCAAATGAAAACGTTTAAAATAATAAACATTAGCAAGGATGGAAAATCTTTTGGAATATAGGCTAACTTATATAAGATTTAATATAATTAGATGGAAGAGCTGGTAAGCACAGGACAAATTAGGTATGGAGCCACTTTTAAAATCAAGGTGAGATGGACCAAGTAAGATAGAAGACTGGGAGGCATTTTTCTCTGAGAACAATTACCAACTCATTTGTAGCGTCAAACATGATCTGGGATCCTTAAAAGAGAAGGAGAATGACACACAGATGCCAGAAACATTCTGAGATCAAATATTTATTTTGTTCATCTCTGAGACCCTTTTATATGTCCATTTTGTGTTCTTTGGATTTGTATAAAGAAGTAAAAAAAATTTCTCCCATCTGCTTCACCTTGTGGTATGCCAATTGTTAAAGACACTTGGTTCAGTGAAGAAGAGGGTGGATGACAGTAATGGTGGAAAGTACTTTGTCTTGACGAAATTCTACTCCCCCGTCCTGAACTCATAGCAATGAAGCCCTGACTTCTGGGTTTCTTTCTGCATGTCTACATTGTCCAGTGGTATAAAGAAACTCACTAAGTTTCATCTCAACTGTTTCTCATTCCCCATTGTTTCTATCAAAGCACCATGGCCTGACTCAATCAAGACTATTGTGAGGTCTCTTAGACCAGAATCATCCTGCCTAAGATCCACCAAAGACATGTCTCACCTTAACGGACTCCTACAATCTCACCCTTTTAGTATCCAATTTTTGAAAGATGATCTGGCTTTCTGTTCTTTAGAAAACATCATAAATATTTTTTTTTCACCAATAAAACATACAACTGCATTTGGCAAGCTTTATTCACAGGCATTTCTGGGGCAAACAGAGGAAAGGCTAGGAGGTCTGAAAACAAGTTAAGAATCTCTAATCATCCCTTGCACATATAAGATTCTCCTGTAGTATTTGCTAATCTGCACATTTATAGACTCCACATCATAGATTCTAATCCAAATGAAGGAATAAATTAGCTTTACCAATTTTTTGAAACAGTTTCACCCTTTTATATTGATGCAACAATTTTCCCAATCAAATTTATAGAGAATCTTGAAAATTAATGGTGAATAAATGTATAAAGTTTATTTTTTTTGGTGAGGAAATCAATTCAGTCAATTCCTAAATGTCATATGATAGATTACAATGTAATCCCAAATTGTTAATGGGATTGGAGACCCACACATACAGCTGAAATAGAGTAATGATTCACTCAAAGGCAGAAGATATTCAGATTCAAGTTTGAGGGGAAAAAAGCATTTATGGGATTTAAATAAATGTCCATAAGTCATTCCCAGAATTAAGATTGCCAGTAATTTTGTGCTTACTTTTTGTTTTTTTTTTACATACTGAGAAAATAACACTTGTTTAGGCCATTGCATGCCAGGGAAGAAACTGAAAAGCAAAAATGGAAAGAAGGAATATTTAGTTACCTTATACATAGTGAAAAATCTATTCCAATTCTTCATTACTGATGGTGGGGTGGAATAAAGAAAGCTGAGATTATTTCTTTTTAATTTATTTCCATTATTTTGCAGATATTGAATTTTAAATTAACTGAAGACATGAATATCCAACTGTAATAAAGTTATTCCAAAGCAGCAGCCCCTCAAGTCTCTTGAGTATTCTAGTCATGGACAGTGCAAATCAAAATAATATCAAGAGCCAAGGTGGAAGGACATACATATCTGCACAAGGTGGAAAGTTCTGGGCTAGTCTATGTACCGAATTTCAGGTCAGTTTGGGTTGTATAAACTGATGCCATAGGAAAAAAAAACTATATATAACCAAAACCAAAGCAAAATTATCTAAGGGATTTCCCTACAATGTCAGTTCCTGGGCCTTGACCCGTAACTGCTGATAAAATATTTCATTGATGAGATTATAACTATCTTCTTAAAAAGCTCTTCAGGGAAACCTTATCTACATGAGGCTGTAAACTGTCATTTCACTTACTTTTGAGTTGTCTCAACACTGTAAACTGACAGCTTTTCAGAAAGCAAAGAGCAGATCTAACCTCTAAATTAAAAAGAAAAAATATACCAATAAAAATTCATGAATAACATCTTCTATGTTCTCTCCATTTTGAGTATGAATGTCATTATTCAAATAACTACCCTGGTCTTCCCAAATCCTACCCTAAGAAATGCCTAACTCCTCATATTCAGTAACTAAAACACAACACCCAGGAGAGCCCAGGCTTAGGACCACATCCACAGTCAAATCTGCTTTCTGATTGGACAGTGAACATGTCCTAAGACTTGTTACCTTTCACAGCATCTTTCATGCCAGAAAATTTCACATGGGAAAAGCTTTCAAAGGTGATGACTGCCAGACTCTTCCTGGGTGGAGGGTCTAAAATATAGCACAACTGGACACATTACCACAAATTTATATATTCTCCCTTTTAAACCCAAGGGGCTTTGGAAACATCCTGAGTTGGAAATCCATTCAAACCTTCCCCCTGAAAGTGTAATCTGTGGAGGAGTAGCGGCAAAAGCAAATGATTGATGTGGGATTGCCCTCTGTATGTTCTGAATAATATTGGTTAATAAGGAATCTGTTTTGGACCTGAGCAGGGAATAGAGGTAGGTGGAGAAAACTAAGCTGACTGCTGGGAGAAAGGAGGTGGAGCCAGAGAGAAACCATGGAGCCACTGCCAGAGACAGACATGCTGAAACTTTGCTGGTAGCCCACGACCTCGTGGTGATGCACAGATTAATGGAGATGGGTTAAATTAATATGTAAGAGTTAGCCAATGAGAAGCTAGAGCTAATGGGCCAAGCAGTGATTGAATTAATACAGTTTCTATGTGGTTATTTTGGGTCTGAGCTACCTAGCGGCCGGGAAACAAACAGGCAGCCTCTTATGACAGATGATGGCTCCCTAGAATATCAGATCTGAAAGTCAGTCATGTCCACATGAGGATTTAATTGGAAAAGAAAAACAAGAAGCAAGAATTGAGCTAAGGAATCAGCCTATATCTTGATAGGAAACAAAGCCTGAAATGGTCTTCAGAGAACAAAGTATTTTAGGTCTAACAATTTTGTTTAATAGACACTGGTCTCTGAAAAACCTGCAGAAGGTAGGTTTATTTTATTATATTAGGGTTGAGTTCCCACTCCTAGTAAGGTGTGAGTGCGTGACATCAAGCAGCTGTAGATGACCACCCTTGCTTTATAGTCCTGCTGGAACTTTCTTTGCATTTCTCTCATGCTGTCTTTTTGCTGAATTGCAATGCGGAGCAGGGAGAAGTCAAGTTAAGATATGTTCATTCTCTAGTTATCTCTTCAGATATAACTGACTGTGAAGAAGCACATAAAATATAACTCAGAAAAGAGAAAACATAGATAAACTTCTCAACATCATCCTCACATTCCCAATGTTTCTAAATTTTACACTTCAAATGAGTCTGGAGAGAGAACTGCTGCCTCCTAAAGAAGATAGTTAAGTGGTAGACAAGCATAGGGAATGTGAGGATTAGCCTGAGGGTGTGAGTGGACTCGTGATTTAGGAGCATTAGCACATTCCAAACTGTAAACTTAAACTATGTGTATTTTACTTTATGTATACTTTAGGGCAAGCATACTGAAATTATAATTTTAAAATTGATACAATATCAATAGAACTATTTCTCATTAAAGCTGTTTTATAAAAGTGAGTAAAGAACACTCAAGTTCTTACTTTCTCCATTTTCTTAAAAGTTTAATAAGGTTCATCACTGACCAGTTCTCATAACTTACTTTGTATGAAATGAACTTACTTAGTTTAACAAATGATTAAATTTCATATATATGTACTCATAAATTAGATTATTTATGCTTCAGTTATAGTGTTGACTTCTTCTGACCCCAAATTAAAAAAAAAAATCCAGAAACACAAGCTGAGACCAAATTAGCCACACAGAGGTGGGACAAAAGAGAATTCAGCAATTTAAGCAAAATTAGAAATGTATTTTAATTGGCTATAAAACCAAGAAAGATTGGGCAAGATTTCTAGCTTATGCAAATCATTCAGTATTACATTTTTTTAGAATATAGGTCTTATAATAGACACAATATGAACTATATTTTTAAATTTGGAGTGTATTTTAGAATTAAAAACAATTGAAAATTAATGTTCACTAAGTAAAAGCACTATAGTTAATTGTTCAAATTAGCTTGTATTGTTTCTAGTAAGTGTAAAAATGATCAAACAATAGTTATATTTCAAGTGATTATAAGTGATGGCTTATAAAATGGCTAATTGTAATGTTATAGATTTTCATGACTTATTTAATAATTTTATATCATATCAGTACAATTTTCTGCCATATTTTACAGACAACATTGATTGACAGTACAAATTTATTGTATAAAAACAACTTTCAATGGAAATCTGCGGCTCTAATCTGCACTCAAATATGGCCTAGAGGTTTCAATTCCCCACCTTTCTCCCCTCCTCATGCCTGCTGATTAATTGTAGATATTATTTATTGATAAAATTGTTTTTTTAAAGTAGTTGGGAAATGCATTTAAACGTAACAAGAGAAGCAGGCTACACAAGGCACTTGAGCAGTAAACACAGGCCCTTCAGGAGTTCAAAGACATCCTTGGTTCTGTAGCAGGTTCGAGGTTGCATTGGCCAGTTAAGATCTAGTATCAAAAAACTTGAAAGAAAACAGGGGAAAGTAAATTAAAAATCAATCACATGTAGTGACCCATGTGAGCAGTGGCAGAAGGAGGATGAGAAGTTGCCTGCCTCTTCAGCTGCCTATGGAATTCAAGGCCAACCCAGCCCACCAGTCCCTGTCTCAAAAACCCCAAGGACATAAGAATAAAACATAAATTGAAAAATTGTTTTAATTTTTCTTACTAAAGAAAAAATAAAGTGGTTGTGTCAAGGTAAAATTACCTCTGTGGAACAGTGAAGATCAAAGATAATTAGTTTAGTAAACTCTAGAAAATTTTAATGTGAGTGAAGTTTATTCATCTTATTTTAAAATGCTGGTAATGACTTTGAGAAGAAAATATTGTATTTTTTCACTCTGACCAGTGTTTGCACCTTTATTTAGAAGACGAATAATTGAATTTTCAAGGAAGGTAATAATTATTTCTGGAGAACAACAACCAAAACAAACAAATGAACAAACAAACAAAAACTAGAGATCTCAAACTTTTTTACATGTTTAGTTACCCAAGCTTCATCTTTATTTACCTACAATTTATTCTCACATCTTTTATACTTTTTCATACTACTTTTTTCAATTTCAGGTGGGAATCTAATAAACATTCTTTGACACTAGCCTGTTTTTGGAGTTTTCCAGACTTGCCCTTGGACCATGCCAAAGATTAGCTTGCTTACTTTACAAAAGTAAAGAATAAAAACAAGTATGTACGTAAAGTGCTTTCCAAGTTTTAACTCACTTAACATGTTCAAAGCTTCCCTGTTGATTAAACCAAGAATTTAGGAAGAGCTATGAAAATCAAAGAGAAATCAAACCTTTCTAGGTTAATTATATGTAACCAAAACAAAGAGACAGGAATCTCTACTCAAATGTACTTTTTCTTGTTAGATAAAAACAATGACATATTCATATACAAAAACAGGTAAAGTAACTTAATAATGAGAGCTTTAAAAAGTTTTGTATCTTATTAAAATGGATTTTTAATTAATAAACACTCTTCAGACATAATGTTTCCTACAGTGAGCCAATTAGAAAGGATAGTATGGAACACATACCTGGCACTATTGTTGGAAATAAAAACCTGTGGCTAGATACGTCGTAGGACCTATATGAGAAACTGCAACTACTATTCTGCTGGATGGCTATTGTATTAAACCAACTCCTAAGGACTTATCATTATACCCATAGATTAATTAATCTCTGAACCCTCGTTAGAGAAGCGTCCATTTGAAGTAGATGGTGATTAACAAAGATAATCACAATT
This sequence comes from Bramus lutescens, assembly GCA_001685075.1. Classification (NCBI taxonomy): domain Eukaryota; kingdom Metazoa; phylum Chordata; class Mammalia; order Rodentia; family Cricetidae; genus Bramus; species Bramus lutescens. The sequence continues at coordinate 42,928 of LOEQ01004050.1, forward strand.
GGTCAAGGTATAGAGAATGAGAGACTGTGGTAGGCTCAGTCTTAAATGGGACATCTCTATCACATCCATTCCTTCCACAGCTCAGACATATTGTGAAAACGCAGCTGGAAAGGATGTAAAAGCCACAAGCAGTAGACGACAACAAGGAAACAGTGTTTGGGGAACAAACCAGGGTAAATTACACATGTGGATGAATTCACAGCAACTGAATTGCACAAGACCTGGCATGCTCAAGTGAGAAAATCCGAAGCATGGAGAGCGGGAGAAGGTATGAAGTACCACCAAGCTGAACAGTTATTGATAATTGATAGCAGTTGGGAGAAGAAAGTACATTATTAATGTGCAGCCCCTGGTGGGTTGACTCTTCTAGTCGAAGGCCACACATTCAGCAGTATATGGGCAGCACCAGCTGTATTTGATAGGATTCTGAAAATAGAAGATACAGAGTTTGCTGGATATGGAAAGGAGCATGGATCTGGCACGAGGGAGGGGCAACGAATGTGGTCAAAACAAATTTATGAAAATCTCAAAAAACTAATAAAAATGAGAAAAAAAAAACAAACAAGAGGTCCACCAACTAATTATACCAAACTCATTAGATTATAATTCAAACATATGGAAGAAATGATGTTTAAAAAACTTACAATCATTAGATTGAACACTAAGAAAATATCTGGCTTTAAATAAGTTTCTCAGGAGCATCCATTCTTGTACATGTGTCTCAAATCAAGTTTCTCTTAGAAATATACACTAAAGTAATTAGAGATAAAATTAAATGGCATATGGAATTTATATGCAAATAATGTCTGGGTCATAGAACATAGATGTTCATATAAGTGTTTTGAGAATGGCCATAACCGTTTAAGTTAAGTAATGGATGCACATATGATTGGTATGTTGCTTGATTGTTTTTGCATATGCTTGAAGATCTGTTAACTATAAACTGTTACACGTATTTGTGTCAAGTGCAAGGTTGGTAAAAAAAAAAAACTTAAGATGATCTTGAAGGAGAACTGATATATTGATACTTATTCTATTGAGACAAAACTTATGAGCCTAGCTCATTAACAAAATATGGCACTGATATAAGGGTAGACGTACATCAAGAAATATCCCAAATCTGGAGCAATGGCTCAGTAGTTAAAAGCACCGACAATTCTTGGCAATGTCCCAGGTTCAGTTCTCATCACCTGCATGGTGGCTCACAACACTCTGTAGTGTCTAACACCCTCTTTTGATCTTCTCAGCCACTGGGCACATATATGGTTCACACGTACACACACACACACACACACACACACACGCAAAACACCCATACACACAAAATAGAAATAATTTAAAAAATAATAGTTCCAGTTACAGACAATTAACACAAGACAAAAAGAATAGCACTGTACAGATATGAGGTAGCACCCTGTTTTTCAATAATTGGTATCTAGCTCAGTTTAATTAGATTTTTCACATGCAAAATTTACATTTTATTTATCCTTCACAGCAGACACAAAAATCTATTCTAGAGAAACAGATAGAAATAGTAAAAGTAAAAATAAAGATTGTAGAATAGAATATAATGGGAAAATACCCTGACAGTATTGAGGTGTATAATGATTTTTTATTGTTTTTATTGCACTTTACACTTTTCTCCACTCCATTCCCTTCCTCTCTCTCCTTCTACCTTCTCCTATGACTCTCACGTTACCAATTTAGTCAAGAGATCTTGTCTTTTTTCCTTTCCTGTGTAGATCCATGTATGTCTCTTTTAGGATCCTCTTTGCTCTCTAGGTTTTCTGGGGTTGTGTACTGTATGCTGGTTTTTCTTTGCTTTATGCATAAAGTCTACTTATGAGTGAGTACATATTATATTTGTATTCTGGATTTGGGATTACCTCACTCAATATGTTTTTTCTAGACCTATCCACTTGTCTGCAAATTTCAAGATGTCATTATTTTTTAATTGCTATTGCTATATAGTACTCCATTGTGTAAATATATCACATTTTCTTTATCCATTCTTCAGTTGAGGGGCATCTATGTTCTTTTCAGGTTCTGGCAATTATTAATAATGCTGCTATGAAAATGGAGTATAGAACTATACAGAGAACTCTCAACAGAGGACTCCCAAATGGTTAAAAGACACTTAAGAAAATGTTCAATGCAAATCAAGACAACTCTGAGATTCTATCTTCCACCTGTCAGGATGGCCAAGATCAAAAACATTAATGATAACTTATGCTGGAGAGGATATGGGGTAAAGGGAACATTTCTCCATTACTGATGGAAATACAAACTTGTGCAGCTGGTTTGGAAATCAGTATGGCAATTTCTCAGAAAATTAGGAAACAATCTACGTCAAGACCCATCAATACAGCTGTTAGGTATATGCCCAAAAGATGGTCAATCATATCACAAAGACTTGTGCTATGTTCATAGCAGCATTATTCATAAAAGCCAGAACCTAGAAACAACCTAGAGTAATGGTTTTCAGTGGGTCACAAAAGTATTAGTACAAATGGGAAAAGCAATAAGTCAGATGATTAAGGGATCTGTACATCAAAATCCACCATGAATGTATTGACCAATCAGACCTTGAGCAGTCAAACACACATAATACAAATAAAAACAAGTCCTGTAGTAGAACATAAAAAATCCAAAAGAAAATGACTAATGCAATAAAAAATGAGCAAGACATTTAAATAGGAAGTTGAAATCGAGGTATTTTACTAGATCTATTGAAATTTGTCTGAAACACTTTAAAATCATCAGTAACAGATTGGAGAGATTGCTCAGTGGTTAAGATCAATTGCTGCCATTGCAGAGGACCAGGGATTGGTTCCCAACACCCATACTGAACGCCACACAACAACTCACAGGTCCAGTTTCAGGGTCTTGCTCCTTTCTTCTAGCTACAACTGGCACTACATATGTGCAATCAGACACTCATAAAATAAAAAATAAACAATTCTGAAACTGCCAATAAAATACCTAGACATATCTACTGGAGTGCTTACAAAAAACAGCTAACACAGTATGTATGCAGCAAAGGGAATTATAATATAATGTTAATGAAACAGTTAGTGGCTGTGATAACTTAGAAAAAGTTTATAAGAATCTGCCATGAGTGAATATGTACCCTGTTTCACTCCGATTCATACACCCAAATAAAATATGAGCAGAAATTTATAAAGTCAAGTATATAAATGCTCATATAAAATTGAATAAAACATCTAAAATTAAATAGGAACTTGAATGGCTAATAGAATTCACGCAAGTAAATGACACAAAGAAATAATAAACATCAATAAACTTCATCTATTGCTGCAAACATCAGCAGAATGTCATACTTACAGCTTAAATAGAGGCAGAAACAGTAAAATGTCTTCTGCAGAGGACTCCAGTTTGCACACTGAAACCCAGTAAATAAAATGCAGAGATCTAGACGTGAAACCATTACAGCATTGGAGTAGATAGTGTTTAGAAAGGGTCCTGACTTCCTATGTACCAATAGCTTTCTGGCCCATGCTGTGAGGGGTAGTTATATGTAAACTTGTGAAATACTTGCTTTATGAAAATCTACTGCACCTTAAGTTTAATAATTTACTTAGTGTACTTTGCATTTAAATGAAAAAATATGCTCCATCTATACACATGCACAGTTATCCAAATTTTCAACCTTTTTCTCTTTCAGTGTCAGGAAATGAAAAAGAATGTCATGAATGCCATTCTTCAAAATTTCAGAATCCCCTAAACAGAACAAGTACCTTTGGAAAGGTGACTGTCATAGAGTAGATATTAAGTATTAAGCTATGACAATTCTTATGTAATCCCTCTATTCTAAATGTAAACATAATAATTCCCCTCATTTTCGAATAGATATGCTGGGGTCCTAAGTTAAATAAATTCAAAAAGGTCATGATCATTTATATAAGAGCTATCAAGCAGCAGTTGAGATGCAGATTACATTTCTCTGTCCCTTTAAGATCTCTCACTGATACACTACTGCCTAGCATCGGAATCTTTCAGATATCTAAGAGGGAGAAGTTTGAGAAGCAAATGCATAGCATTATTCCCACACCAGGTAAACTGAGCACATGAAAAGAGTTTTCTAAGCATGGAGCTGTTCTTACATTTCCCTTTGTGGAACCGGAGAAGAACACATCCGGTTGGAGAAAGCAGGTCATTAAGTCCAAGCCAAATAATGCACTGAAGCAGAGGCGCCTGCTGTTTATCTCACAAAATAACTGGAGGGTTTTTCAAAAGGAGTGCAGCAAAGGGTACATTACCTAGTGGAAATGTCAGCGGGACAGGACTGCACACTGGGGTCTTTTACATGGACAATTCACAACCGCTAAAAATAAATTGAACCTGGCAATGGCTCCCCCTGTTCCTGCAGCTCCAGGGTGCTACTTTCATTTCAATAAATGATTGAACAAAGTGTTTAACTTCTTTCTGTTTTCAGACTGATATTCGGGACATAAGAAGTGCATTACTGAATATTTTCCTTGCTCTGCCATGGCTTCAGGTAGAAGGCCCCTCTTAACAGGTGGAGCTAAAAGACTTGGTCAGCTCAACATTAAGAACACAGGAAATTTGCCTTCTGTTGCTATTGGAATGAAGGCTTGTCCTGTGCTGTCTAGGTCTTTTTCAGCTTCTTGGGGACAGAAGTGAGGATAAGTCTTCTGGCTGCTGAGGGAAAGTTATATAGATTGCAATAATAAAAAGAAATTAAAAATAAACAACACCTGTGAGATGTGGTTTTTGTGATGCTGCCAAACAGACATGAACTGAAAAAGAAATGGGTAGGAGAAATTAATTAATACTGAAACATGATATTTTCCTAATGAGAAGCTGAAATCAAAAGAATAAATGTCAAGTGCTCCTGGGATCTATGAGAAAAAGGAAAGCATCAGGACAATACAAACACATTTGATTTATGTTCCTTAATGATAATGTTCATTTACTTTATTTGTATTTCCTTCCCATGGTGTTTTGGTGTGGCAATGGTGCTTTGTAAATTTGTAATTTATGGTATTGAATAGAATTAATGCTTTATTAATTGATAAGTATTTTATAACATTTTACTTGGTGATACTATTAAAGCATACAAAAACTGGTATTTCTCACCTGACTAACAAAAGTTATGGCCAGGACTTTATGAGAATACCTCAATTCCTAAAATAATTCAGAAAATAGCAAGCACTATTCTTTAACATATTTTGTAGTAAGAAAAGGAAGTCTGAAACAGAAAATGACATTTTGAAGTTGTACAAGTGGTCAAAGGCAAAGCTGGTGCATAGAGCAGATCTCTCCACGGACTCATCAAACATACTGAATAGGTTATTCTCTTGTTCTGAATGGGACAAGACACAGGGGCAATGCAGCAGAATGTGTCTGTTGATTCCTTTAGGACCTTAACTCTTGTCATAGAGACTGGCATGAAAGCACTAGAATGTTGAGTTAAAGCTTAGAGGAATCTAGTCAGTCTTCCTATATTATAGGTACAAAAATTTACCAAGAAAATACTAAATTGTCATAATGGAAACACACTTTAACTACTAGATTTACAGTTACTCAATTTACCATAACTGTTCAGTATGGTTAATGGGTTGACTGTCATGTGTTTCTGCAGAATTACCTGTGCTAAGCAGTGAAAGGAGTTCATGTAGAAAGTGTTCCTATGTTTACGACAGAGAGTCTATAGACTGTGCTAACCAAAGGAACCTGTGCAACAGATATATTGAGAAATTCAGCTAATGGTGCATTGCATTCGAGGTTCTGTTAATACTTTGTGTTTGATCTGGAAGGACACTTGAGCGAAGAAATACAAAAGAGTCAGGAAAGAAAAACAACAAGTGTGCAAACAGAAAATCAAATTTGGGGATGATTTTTAACCACAAAGCACTGCAGATTAGATCATTTGTGTGTGATTTTCAAAGTTGGGATCCTGTAATGTTTATGATTATAAGATATTGTGATTCTGTATTTTGATCTAGAAAGCATCCTTAGATAGGAATGTGAATCCCAGAAGAGTCCCAATGTAGTAAAGACATAGAGGACAGAATTTATATTTAAAAAAATTGGCTGATTATGTGGACAAGATGTATGGCTTAGTCAGTAAAGTATTTGCATGCAAGTTTGAGCTCCAATACTCACGTATAAAACAAAGATGTTGGAGCTTACTAATAATTCTAGTATTTGGGGGATAGAAACAGAAGAATTCTAACACTTCTCTGGCTGACTAACCTAGACTAATGGACAATTCTCAGTTCTGGATAGAAATACCATCTCAAACAACAAATGGACTGTGAATAGGGAATGATATTTGAGACTAACTTAAATCTTACACATGAGCATGTGCTCGCATGTGCACACACGCGTACTCACACACACATGGCTGATTTGGGGATGAAAACAGAAAAAACACAGGGAAAACCTCTGTTTTAATTAAGACACATGGGTTCTGTAGTCTCATTTTCTAGTTGTACCTTTTAGCCAATTGTTTGGTTTCTCTGGATTTCTTTTTCTTATATGCCAAATGAGAGTGCTTTATTAGTAATTTATATGACTCTTTTCAACTCATTCACACAACATATTCTATAATTTTAAGAACAGAAGTGGCCAACAGAATTAAATATTCTAAAGAAGAAAAAGAAATAATTGAATTAGAATGGAAAGACGTATCCTCTTCAAAACTTTCATCTAATTATAAGCATTTGGGAATATCTCCAAAGTACAGTAGAGACCAAATCCTTTGAGAGGTCAAGGTGAAATAGCAGTCTAAGTCAACAAGATAATTCAGAAGGTTAAGGATAAATATGATCACAGTCTAAAGGAACAAGCTAGGGATAAGAAAGGCCAGGAGGTAGAGCTATACAGGGAAAGGAATCAAAGAGAAGAGCGAGGTATTTAATTGTGTGACCACAGCATACATACAGTCACAAGCTTGCACTTGTGGTTTTCTTAAGAAGGGTAGCCACTTCCCAAGACAGGCTTCTGACTTAGACAGGAAGTCTCTCAGGCATGTACTATTAGGCTTTTGACACAGCTTTCCTTTGCACAGACAGCCTGAAGCACATAAATGAGAGAAATAGTAGACTACCAAGCAGCAAACGTCCAAATAGGAAGATCAGTTCTCAGCAGTGTGTTTTGCAGTGTATGAGGAAATGTAGATCATATGATCAATGCTTTACATCTGATATCTTGCAAAAATTATCACCATAAGGCCTGAGAAACTATTTCTGCATAGGACCTCATTGTCCATCATGACATGGTCCATAGAGCCCTAACTCATTGAAGAAACAGTAGATGACAAACCACTGTATCTAACTTTAAACACCGACATCATCTCCTGAAAAATATATTGTAAACTAAATCCTCTTGGTTTAGAAAATAAACACACATGATAAATAGAAATATTAAATAATGTATCCCAATTCCTCAAGAAAGAATGACTTAACAAATCTGTCTTATGGTCATGTTTAAAAATTTTTCACACTATATTTATTTATGTTCTGTAAATAATATTTAAGAAAGCAAACTTTATTTAGAAATTCTTTTTAAGAATGATCATTATTTTAGAGTACACAAGGGAATGGTCGTCAAATATCTGAAAATCAAATTATGTGCAATATATTATGATGAGCAAACAAGAGTGTCCACAAGATATGTCTTTAATGGTATAAGAAATGTGATTTCTAAAAATATCACACACAAATTCACCTGGATTTCTTCACCCACAACTAACCAAATTGTTGAGAACTAACCCAGTGCCTTCTTGGGTATTTTCTAATTATTATGCAGCATTTCTCTGCCTTCTGTGATAGCAATTCACAGGCTATAGCATACCAATTTCCATACGCATTTTTTTCCTGCTTTAGACCAATGAAGCAATAAATAAGGGAGGGGGGAGGCAAGTCTCTTAAGCAGCATCCAAGCAGTGGTGTAAGAAATAGAAAGCAACTTCCTGAAGTAGCAACTGCATGCATAGCAGATTCCACCAGCAACTGCCCTGCTATCATCCAGCTAATTATATGTAATTGTCCCCTATATTGAAACAATAAATAAAGTGAAAGGCCACGGCTTCTTGTTGGAGATTACAACTCCATATAAGCAGCCAATAAACAAGTGAAGAAAATCTGAAAATAGGTAGCAAGTACTAAAATTGTTGTCAGAGCCTTTTATACTACTATATTCCAGTAATAAATTTTCTTCATGTTAAACACACACACACACACACACACACACACACAAAGGCATGCCCAAATCAGAATGGTGGTTGTGGATTTTGCCATATCCTAGAACAATGCTTAGTGTTTCACTCCTAATATGTATAAACAGCCCAAGCCAGTTAATAGCGCAGGGTTTAACTTAGTAAATTAATCAAGAGCAGCAAGAAATAATAATTTCTTAAGGATACCTCTATTTTCTTAAAACTTTGTGAAATTATCATTGATCACTATCGCTCCATGATTATCACCAGAACATCTATTTCCAGCTGATGGTAGGTCACAGATATATGGAAAAAATAAAAATAAAAAATGTAAGAAAATCACTGTGATTTAGGAAAAATACAAAAGAAACAAGCCTCCCAATGATAGCAGCAAAGCCACTAGTTCAATGTCATTGCAGTCAGTACTGATTATAAAACACCACCTGTTCCCCCATAATTCACCCTACACTGCCCAAGTTGATGTCTGTATGCACAGAGGAGGATTTCTTCCTTGTCCTAATTTTTCAATTTATGCATAGACATGCCTTTGCCTATTCATCTTATAGTCACTTTTTTTTTTAACTTGGCTTAAGGCAAAATTCCAAGTCCTTTCTCCTTGCTTAGAAGCCCACAAGGGTAAGGCTAAGACTATAACCTCACAGTCATTGATGGCTGGGTCCTCTCATGGCAGATAGAAAGTACGAAGATCCAACTCCACAGGGTTTCAGCAGCCTAGGCTTGCTGAAATTATCACCTTCGTGTATTTATTTTTATAACTGTTCTGCTATGGGAGGGAGCACTAAGCTACACATAACTCTTCTTAGGGACATGCATCTCTCCACTCACTCGTGATTTTTTTTTTCATTCATAGATGATGCATTAAGAATCTCTTGGGCACTAGGTCTATGATAGGCTCTGGAGACAGAAATGAGTAACACATGACACCTCTCCTGAAGCAGCTTTAGAAAGTGAAAATGGACAATGAGCCTTTTTGCTCTCTCATGAAATACCCCAGCTGACTTATGGCAACTAAGAATTTGGAAGTGATTAGGGGGTGGCAGTCAGAATACAGATAAGCCAAGTTCTGCGTATTTCAGGATCATCTGGTGGTTGCATTGGTGAAAGAAGATAGCAAAAGGAAATATGGCAGGGTATGATAGCATACTTGTTAGATAAAATAAGCTGAACACCATTTTTTGTTTTTATTGGAAACCTTTTTTGTTTGTTTGTTTCACTTGGAATAACCACAGGCATCAGGATTGCAAAGATTGGTGCAGTGGGAAAACCGATGCTATCCATGAGAAGGAAACCTGTGGCATTCGGTTTTCTAAGCCTTGATGTTTTACAAACACAGCCTGGTTAGATGTTTCTCTTCCAAAAACCTGTCCAGAGTGGTCACTCGGCCCCAGGTGTATATCAACATGCTTTCGCTCAGTGTCTTAAAGATGTTAGTTCAAAGTCTAGGCAGACTTCCCTAGAATTTTCTTTTTGTCATCAAATCAATGCCCTTCATTGCTATAAACTCTCCCTTCTTAGCATTGCTATGATAAGGCCTTGTACCATTCCCAATTTTTTCCTTGGGAAGTAACACACTCAAAAGAGATTTGTGTGTGTGTGTGTGTGTGTGTGTGTGTGTGTATGCATGTGTGTGTGCATGCACATACCCATGTCTATTGTGTGTGCATGTGTGTGTGTGTGTGTTTTGTTTTTTCTTTGTTTTTGGAGACGGGGTTTCTATGTGTAACAGCCCTGGCTATCCTGGAACTCACTGTAGACCAGGCTGGCTTCGAACTCACAGAGATCTACCTGCCTCTGCCTCCTGAGTGCTGAGATTACAAGCATGTGCCACCACCACCTGGCAGTTAAGGTAGAGTTTTGCTTTTTGTTTGCTTTGAGAGGCTAGACCATTGTTTGTGAGTGATTGAGGCCTAACAACGTAATTATGTGTTTCTTTTTATTTTAACAGAAAATTTTGAAAACTATTCTATATTTGATGAAAAAAAGATCTATTCAAGGCATGAGTGAGAGGCAGAGAGCAAGAAAAAAGTATAGATGTCAAATATGAGAATTACAACACAAAGCCTGTAACTCTATGAACAGTTTAGATATAAGTATGCTGGAATAAATTTCTGGAAGGTTCTTCTTCAAAACCTACACCCTACAACATACACAATATATGTCCATCCAGCAGTTATTCATATATTTGTTATTTGTTTACAAGAATATTTAGTTATGTAATATAATGAAAGTGAGGACCTATCTTCTAAATGTGACTATTTTTGAAATCAATGACCCTGTTCCACTCTCAGTCTTATTTAGCCAAACCCTTTCCATGAGACCTAACAATGGAGCAATAAACAAAGCATCCAGTATAAGGAGGGGTGGTGAGAGGTGCGAATAAAAATGACAGCAAAAAACAAGGCAAGAGAAAGAAGGCACGCACAGATATACGCAAGATTCCAGATTAGTTGCATTCAAGGTACACAAAATACCATAAGTAGCAGGATTATCCTTAGAAAGCATTTCAACAGAAGACAGATTTGGTGTATATTTTTGAAAGCCTGGGGAAACACAAAATGGTAGAAAGCAACGCGTGGGCTCTGCCCCATGGTGTTTTCTTTTGACACACGAGTACCTTTAAAAAATAGCCTGATGGCCCTACGCCCCAGGAACTAGCTGTTCATGGCTAATTATCCAAAGACTTGAGGAAGCCAAGCTGTGCAAAGTCAATTCAACTTTGCCTAGTGCAGCCGGAAGCTACTTTAGTTAAACCTTAGTCATGGTGTTTCTAATGAAAGGGGCAAAACACAATAAAAATTTCAAGGCCAGTTCAGTGTATGTGTATAAAAGTGTAATAGAGAAAAGGCAAACATAGCCAATTGCTAGATCACCAACGCTATTCTTTCTCTTGAAGCCCAGACTACAAAAGAGGCCAGTTCTTCCTATTTTTTCAAAGATAAAATCTGTTTAATTAATATTCACAACTAGAGCTTATTGAAACTGATGTGCTCCTTGCTCATAGTAAAAACATGTTACTTTAAAGTAGGGGAGAATTACATAAAAAACTAAATGTCCACTGACAGTAATGTGTTCAATCTTTTTATTTATTGTGATCTGGAAAAATTCTTACACTAGACTACTAAGTAAAAATAGTTCAAAAAGGTAAAAAAAAAAATCTACACATTTGGCTGTTCTCTCTGTTGAAGGCCTGTTCTTTCAGCAGGGACATTATCCTCCATGAAGGCCCATGAGCCACAGGTGGTAAGATGACGGTTAGAGATTTTCTTGCTAAGATTGTGTGATTTCTTTGTTTACTTTATTTGTGCATAATCTTTATGCAGGTTGTACTTTATTCTCCTCATCATGATAACACAATACTCCTTCCAACCCATGGAACTCACAACCAACAAGGAAACCTATTTGACAGACACTGTCATCGAACTTGTCACCTAGAAGCAGATGACTGGAAGCAATCAGAAATGACATGGAGAGGACTAGAGTCAACATCAGTAAAGAAGTGAGTAGTTGTATGAAGATGGAACCAACACGTGGATATGGCTCATACTAAAGTCATGGAGAATTTAGAAAAGTTGGCCAAGAGTCCCCTGTGGATCCATGTGACTGCAAGCATAAAGTTGTTCCTGTTCCGTTCACACAGTGGATATTTCTTATACACCCCCACCCATCTCCTTTGTAACCTCTGCCTTCTGTATTCTATTTTCCATATCACACATGATTTATGACCCTCTTTACTCTTTTCCCTTAATATCTCTTTTGTTTTCTTAGCTCATTGGTTCCCTTCTTGTTTTGTTAGCGTCCACCACACCTACTCACTCCTGGATGCGCATATTTGAAACTCAGAAGCTAGAATCTTCAGATTGAAGAGAACATGTGGCTTTTGCCATTCAGAGCCGAGGTTGCATCACCTAGAATTTTCTAGTTACACCTTTCATACTTTTATTTTTCTTTATGTTTAAAGAAGATCTTGTGCGCACTTTAAGAGAATGTAAAAAGGAACTCTTTTCTAAAAGTTTTGCGGCCAGTTTCAGAAGGGAAGGTATACTGGGTATTAAGAGGGATCTTCTCCTGTTTTTAATCTCTTAAGCTGCAAGGTGCTACACTCTGGGCAGTGTGTCCAGAGTCATGTAGTTGGCATTTGTTTATTCAGGTACGTTGTGCACGATAGGTCAAGGTGAAAATAAAGTAAACAATTGGTTTGAGTTACAATGTACACACTCTACAATGTTCATAGATTATGGCACTTGGTCTGGTTTTTGCTGTGACAAAATGCCTTGGAAATATCATCTTAAATGGAGGAAGGATTAACCGTAGCTCATGGTTAGAAAAGCATTAGAACATGGTTTTTGGGCCCTGCCACTTTTGGTCTAATCAAGGCAGACTATCATGGCAGAGAGCATGTAGAACAGAGATGTTTACATCATGGTAACTGGTAAGCAAAGAAATAGTAAGGAATAAGGGCCTCGAAGTCCCCTGTGAGGACACACCCAGTGACATAACTCCCTCTAAGAAGATTTTCTAGGGACCTGATCATAACAGAACCCTTGAGCATACTTCAAATGGAACCAGAACAGAGATGTACCACCTTATTTAGAATATGAGCGTCATCTACAACAGCTGTCTTATCCTTGGCTGTTGGAGTCTTTGTTAAAATGCAAATACAACAAAATAATGTCATTTAAGGGAGTGTTATGTATACTATCTCTGAGAAAACTGTAGTGGTATCCATTAAACAGTTATATTTGAGTTCCATTATGGTAATCTTTCTAAGAATGAAAGTCAACCAAAAATGCTGTCAACTTCCTCATGAGGTGTGGAATCTCCTAATAACCTTCAGCATTTAAGCAGAGACTAGATGTCGCTTTATTTCAGTGTTGTGCCCAGAATTAGATGGTTGGATTAACTGAGTTCCCATGCTAGGCTTTGCATTTTTAAATGCCTCTCAAGAACCCACATAGTAAAGGGCTGGTCCACATATTATGACATCATCACTATGTAGTGGGAAATTTTGGAGGTAGTAGGGTCTGTTTGAAGGAAGCTGGGTCATGGCGGTATGCCATCAAAGACAATGATGAAAATTTAGCTTTCCTTCTTTGTATATCTAATTGTTATAAATATTGTTTGTTATTATTACTGTGCATATACGGTATTTGTGTGTGATGTTTAGACATTCATACTAACTACCACACATGTATGGAGGTCAGAAGACAATTTAACGGTATCAGTTCTCTCAGTCCACATTTCCATGGTTCTGGAATTGAGCTCAAGCTGTCAGGCTTTGCATGAATGTTATTAGATACAAAGTCATCTCACTGAACCTCTTCTTTTACATGTTTATTTCCTAATTGCCAGCAGAGGCACAGAATCCTCTGCCACATGTTCTTTGCTATGATGTGAAGAACTATGACATCTTAAAAGCCACAAAACCAGTATACTATTGGCTCAAACTTGCAAAACTATGAGGCAAAATTTCATAATCTGATCATTATCAATATTTCCTTACCATGTAAAAAGGTGTTTAACACTTATGATAGCACATTTGGTGAGGAAGGATCAAATGCTACCTTTTCGTTTCAAAGCTGTAGAAACAAAATCTTGTGAAATAAAGAATCTATTATAATAAGTTATTTATTATTATTATTCAATTCATTCAATCACAAAAACTAAATTTTGACAGCTCAATGTGTGTTAGGCACTTTATCATATACAGAGAAAATTACAGAAGGAAGAAGGGCATTGCTCCTGCTTTAGAAGTGCTCACACTAGCAAGATAAAAATAATGAAAAATTACTTTTTAGCATGGTATGGCCTGTTTAAAGCTCCTCATTTGAAATGGATCATAGAGCAAAGTAATTTTTCATAGACAATTTAAAATGACAGATCACTGGCAATCTAATGTAAATTAAGCCAGTATCAGTAATTAATTCACATGTGTCACTTTTTATATACTAGAATGTAGTTCACTAATTACATATTGCCAGTTTCAAAGAATTGTCTAGGGTCTAGGCCTGCTCACACAGTTTCTTCTGAGCTGCATCCTACTTTCATGGAAGCACTCCTTTGTTTGTTTGTTGTTTTGTTCCCAGGGAAAATAGAAATAAAAGAATAAATAAAGTTACACTGGGCTTCTTAGAACACAGCATGCCTAAACCCTATGCACCTATTGGCAAGGTATTCAGATGCCTTTACGAGAAAAGTGGTGAGGAAGGACCGCCAACAGAACTTGAGTACCCATGTCACTCTGTGCCTCTTGTTCAGTTGCTTAACTGAAAATCAATTGCCTATTTAAAAGCAGACCCATCAAAGGCAAGTGTCCAATTTTAACCTAAATTCTACAGTACTCTTCGATGTCTCTCAGCCTGTTTCCCTTTTCTCATTTCTGTGTTCTGCTACATATTTAGAGAAGTTTTGCTTTCGCACTTGCTGGATGTTACCATTATGTGGACTGAAAAGCCATGAAAGGCCACAGAGAAGAGTCACTGTCTTCAGTCTCTTGAGGAGGGGGCCCCTTGGATCGCTGATTCCACCTGTGGAGCTCGATTGAGACTGAATTGATCATGACTTCATGTTGTGGGTGTGGGGGGTCTATTTCTCTCAAATTCTTTTCCATCAGGAAGCACTGTGGGCTGCTATTTGATGTTCAGAGCAGCATGAGTGATTACAAAATGCTGTGAAAGAGAAACTACATCCTTAAAAGACATATTCATTCAGGGCTCCAGGAAATCACACACCAATATTCTTTTCTGATTGTTAGGATTCAGAGCCAAATGTTGGAAGCACTCAAATAATTTAACTTTTCACAGTCTTATTTTTGTCTTCATAAGTACTCAGCTCTTCAGACTAAGGGTTTTCATTCTTCTTGCATTTTTGTCATTAGTATTCTCTAGTTGTATCTGGACTGTGTTGCAGCAAATAGATCAGACAAAGACACTGGGTTTAATATAAACAACTTCTCTTAGCTTTGTAAGTCACATTGCCCCTACCTTAAGTATGTGTAAAAATTGTAACTGAGAAAGCTGTGAAGAAGAAAATCTGGCAATAGTAAAATCAACTGAAAAAAGAATGTAAGACAATGGGAAGTAGGTGAAAAAAGACCATGATGCTGATGGTGTAGAGGCCACATGGCCAAGAATCACTTCAGTTCTGGCAGCACCTGCTGGCTGGGTCATGAAAATGGTACACTGTAAGTGATGCTCATGAAATGCCTACAATTGTCCAGGTACAGGCATGGGTACATATAGATACATGAACCAAACAATCAGATAATCTTCCTTCTCTGGTGGTAATTAGGAGATAATTATCTACACAAAATGGACACATGTGATAACAGAAAAAAAATTCTGTGTTGTTCAATAAGATAGAAGAGCCTAAAAACATTATCAGGAAAGAAACCAGGAAAGAGTAAGTATTATATGACTATGTTTATGTGCTGTAACCAGAAATAACAGATACAATGACATTGAAAGGTGGTCCATGGTTATGGGGTGTTGGGCTGAGATGTAGATTAACTCTAAATACTGGACAGCAGTGAGAGGGTTCTAAATGTAATTTATGGCAATGGTTTATTGTGTCTACTAAACTTACTGAAACCCACTGAATTGGAGACTTAATATGGTCAATTTTATGGTGTATAAATTTTATGTCAGTGAGGTTGCTTAAAACAAGCATCACGTGAGAAAAGATGGAGAGGACAGAGGAAGGGAAGGTGCCTCAAAAGAGCCTTACATTGCTTTCCTGTGGTGGTTGAAAGAAATTATGGCAAACTCTGTGGCTTAAAAATGACAAAATTTTTTAATTTTTAATTATGAAAAGCCACCGTATAAATCAATCAATTCACCTCTATTGTCATGGTTTCCAGAAAAAGAATGATTATTTTTATTTTTTAAATTAAATAACATGCACTATATATACATGTACACATATAAAATATACTTATACATAAATGTGTGTGTGTATACAAACAAGTAGATTGGGTTAGTAAGAAGGCTCAGTGGGTGAAGGTATTTATTTGCTGACAGACAAGATGACCTGAGTTTGATCACCGACATTATGGCAGTTTGAAGGAAAATGACTCCCAAAGAGAGTGGTATTATTAGGAGGTATGGCCTTGTTAGAGTAGGTGTAGCTTTGCTGGAGGAAGTGTATCCTTGAGGAAGTGGGCTTTTAAGGGCTCATATATGATCAAATGATGCCCAGTGAGATAGAACACTTCTTGTTATCACTGCACAAGATGTGTTGAACTCTCAGTTAGTTCTTCAGCATCATGTCTGCCTGCAGGCATGTTCCACCACGATAATAATAGACTGATCTTCTGAACTGTTAAGTCACACAGTTAAACGTTTTATTTAGAAAGAGTTGCCATGACTATGGGGTCTCTTCACTGCAATAGAAACCCTAACTAGGACAGAAACTGGGATACCAGGGACCAGGTATTTCTGTGATAGAACTGCCCATGTTTTTGTTTGAAAGAATATTGTCCTTGGGACTGGAAATTAGGAAAGCAGTTGAATGCTTGAAGTACTGCTTAACAGGCCATCTTAGAAGGAGCACGGATGACAATGTTGTGGAGCATGACTTAAACAGTGGGTGCCTGGATCAAAAGGTTTCAGGGGAGAAGAATTTTAGTATGTGGCCTTGAGACCAACCATCTTTTGCTATATTGCTGAAGAATGTGACTGCCTTTTGCTCTTGTCTGAAGTGTGTGTCTGAGGCTAAAATGAAGTTTTGGATTAATTTTGTTGGCAGAGGAGATCTTAAAAAAGCCTAGTATAGACTCTGTCTTATAGTTATTAATGGCATGTCTAATGAAGATTTATAATAAAAAGGAGTAAGCTGAGTAGAGTAAATTACAAAATGTAAAATTTGAGGAGAAAAGGAACACCAGGAATTGGAATGGAGCTTAATCCTGTGTTCAAGGAAATGAACAGGTTAAGAAATAAAGAGAGTGTTAACCTCAGGGCAAGATTCTACCCAGCTAAGTTTCTAATTTGTGAAAAGGAATTAAAGGAAGATCAGAGCTGGGTGTGGTGGTGCACACGTTTCATCCCAGCAGAGGAAGGCAGAGACTAGTAGATCTCTGAGTTTGAGATTAGCCTGGTTTACAGAACAAATGCAAGCACAACTAGGTTTAGGCAGTGAAAGAAACCAGGAGAAACAGAAAGCTGGTGAAGACGTAATTTAATGAGGGAGCCATGTTCCAGCCCCAGGAAGCAGCAAAATTTTGTAGCTTAAGCCACTTGGTTCTGGAGTTAAGGATAGAAGAAAGGCACTGTGCAATTTGCCTCCTCAACTAAGGAAACTTCTGAGGCCAGACATGTCTCAGCGATGTTTCTGAATGGAGACCTAGAGGGACCATTGCAAGAAGTTATGACATTAAAGCCTGGACTGCCTTGGAGACCCCAAGATGTTGGCGATAAGAGAACCACGAAATACCTGCCAAATTAAAGTTACTAATAGGGTGTAGAAATAGCCTAAGAGAGAGAAGTGTGTGTTATGATTTATGGCACTTGGGTGACCCTGTAAGGTCCCATTGTGGTTGGGAAATGCCACGGCAGGTGGGAGAAAGACAGACTGTGGAGAGAGATTGGGTATACATTTTATTCAGTGGGTACTGAGAATGCATAAAGGTAAGGAGGTTATGGATGGAAGAGA
>LOEQ01004050.1:60848-96777 GCA_001685075.1 Bramus lutescens
GAGAGAGAGAGGCTACCTCTTCAGAAGAATGGACAGAGAGAGAAAAAGGAAGAAAAGACACGCAGATCAGATTGCCTTGGTGGGAAGGGGGAGATAGGGAGTGGGCAGAGCTTGTTTCTTAAAGGGACAGGGCACCCAGGTGACTGGGCAGGCCAGCGTAATTATAACAGTATGTAACAGTCAACAAAGCTGAAAGGGGTTAATGGACTGAAAAACATTTAGACATCGACATGGAGACGCAGTTTGAAGTTCACCCAGCCGTTTTTCAGTCTTTCTTTGGTCTAATATTTCCTCACTACACTCCCTTCCCTACAGATTAAAATTGTAATGTATATCCTGTGCCATTATATGTTGGAAGTGTGTGATCTGCTTTTTTATTTTGATTTTACAGTATATTACAGTTAAGAGGTTGCATGAATCTTGAAAGAGACTTTGAACTTCATATGTTTTAATAAGTTTGAGATGGCTATATGAGACTATGGGGACCTTTGAAGTTGGACTGAATGTATTTTTGCATTATGATATGGCTACAAGCCTTTGCTGCCTAGTAAGTACAACCTGGTGGTTTGAAAGAAAACGGAGCCCAAAGGGAGTGGCATTATTAGGAAGTAAGGCCTTGTTGGAGGAAGTATATCACTGTGGAGGCAGGCTTTGAGGGCTCATATAATTTCAAGTCATACCCAGTAAGACAAACCACTTCCTGTTGCATGAGCAAGATGTATAGAACTCATTAATTAAATATTTTCCTTTATAAGAGTTGTCATGGTCATAGTGTCTTTTCCCGGCAATAGAAATCCTAAATAAGATCCACATGATAGAAGGAGACAAAGGACTCCTACACATTATTCTCTGACCTCCACATGTGTGCTGTCATGCACATACACTTATACACAAAAAACATACAAACACACTCACATGTATACATATGAAAATGAATAATTATAAAAAATAAAAGAAGGCAGAAGTAATCTCTTGGAATAGAAAGTTAGCTGTTACTCTCACATTTGTGACTCTAATCTAGGCTAGCTATGGTCATCTTGCCAAGATGTAAATGGCATCCAGTATCTGTCATTCACATATTTAATGTTCATAGTGCTTTGTGTTTGCTGTTGGAAAGACTTCTCTTCGCATTTTTACAAACCTATCGTTGGTCTCTAAAAATGCATGTGAGGTGCATGGCATCTGAAAATGTTACTAAAGTTTGACCTCTGACCTATATGTGCATATACGTGCATTTCACAATGCACACACGCATATTCCTATTCATTCCATTTCACTAAATATTCATCAAGGATTATAAGATAAATATTAGTCATTTCTGTAATATATATTCTTATGCCAAAATGTTGCCATGAACAACTGAAGGCAGAAAAGAACATAAAGAAAACTTATATTCACGGTAAGTTGTTTTTTTGTAGAAATAAATTTTACTCTAATATTTTAATACTTAAACAATCAGGCATTGTGACTCTATTTAACTAAAATTGCACATGTCATAATTTCTCAGAATTTATTATTTCATTTAATTTTTTCTAATTTACTGGCTCATGTGTAGATTTTTAGATAATAATAGTAAATAATTGGAGGAGAAACACAGAAAAAAAGTATCAAATATTCCCACCGCATCTTAACAGGCAAACTTCTCTGTCATTTTCAATGATAGGAATTTACAAGTTCTCATTAACTTGCTCATTCTACATACATATAAGGCATTGCATATATTATAACAAGACATAATTTCAGCTCCAATTTTTACTCTTTGCAAAAAATTTAATAAATATACTTAAGATAACTATATTTCAAAGTAGGTGATTCTCTATGACCACTGAATGGCTGACAACAAATATGGTCAAAAGAAAGATGGATAGCTAGCAGATGAGGGGTTCTGGAAAATATGAGGTTCTTTATTTTATTCCTGTAGCATAGCTAAGTTCCACAGTCATGTCAGCATCATGCTGTGGAGCCTATTTTAAATTCCTGGGCTCTCTATTATGAGGAGATGTGTTAAAATAGTCTGGGGAGAAATACAGCTTAGCATTTCCCCTAGGAAGAGCTGGCTCAAGCTCAGGTCTGACTGAATTAAGTGTTATAATCTTTGTTCTACATTAAGTGGTGATAAATTCTACACAAAAATCAAATGAGATAAAGTGTCCAAGTTATTACACAAATATAGTAAAGACAGAATATACTTAGCACCTACACTGTACAAGGTAACTATGGGCTAGACGAACTTGGGAATATACCTCAACTTTCTTAGATTTTTACACCCTATTTATGGGCTAATGTAAATATAAAAACTGACATATGGTATTATCATAACCAAGTGAACTTCAGTGTTCATAAGAATATGACCATTATACCTATAATGATTACTCTAATTGGTAACTGGAAATTCCCAGAGAACTTCCTAAAAGAGGGGAATTGATTTAGACATGGAGGGAATGATTAGTCAAGCAAGGAATTATTTGCTTATGCAGAAAATAACACATAAATCTCTGCCTTGAGTATGGAATAAGCTCCTGGGGAAAGTGAATAACATCTGGAAGGAAGAGAATGGTCATTTTCAGACAATGGACTGTACCATAAATCAAAGTCAAGTCATTAAAATATTGGCAGAGATTTGGGGAAGCCCTGGCATTTACTGATTAGAAAATGAGCAAGGAACAATTGGAAAGAGACAGTGGTACCTCAAGCTGAAATGTGCTCTCAAGGAAAGATGCTGACTGCTATTGAAGAGCATAGAAGGCTTTCAAGGGAGACAGTAACACGACATATAATGTCTAAACAAGCTCAACCTCCATATTGTGTTGTTTCTGAAGAGAATTCCATTTACAATGGCGTTGACCCTATGAGAACATTGTCAGTGGCCTTTGAGTAAAAGGAGCAATGCTCCCTTCTGATAAAAAGCCAAGAATCATCCTGTGGAGAATGATAAAGGAAATATCTGCCAAGGCTATATCCTAGAGAAATAGTAATTCAATTCTGTTGGCCTCAGGAAAAATATCTCGAGATGGACCAATGACACTGAGCTTCAAGATAGGAAGATCTCAGGGGCTGGAGAGATGGCTCAGTGGTGAAGAGCATTGCCTGGTCTTCCAAAGGTCCTGAGTTCAATTCCCAGCAACCACATGGTGGCTCACAACCATCTGTAATGCGGTCTGTCACCCTCTTCTGGCCAGCAGGCATACACACAGCCTAAATATTGTATACATAATAAATAAATAAATAAATAAATAAATAAATAAATAAATAAGGTTATAAAAAAGATAGGAAGATCTCATTCCCTTTAAATCAACATATTTAGCAAAAATATCTCTGCTTGTCATTTTATTGTGAACCATGAAACAAATGTGAAGATGTTGAAGAAAATAAATTCTAACATACACTAGAAGACAGTAATTTTCCTTTCAGCTCCAGAAATACACTCAGAACTTGTTTTTCATTCATGTCCCTTCTATATATGTATGTGCATGCACATGCATACACACGTGCGCACGCATGTGCGTGCGCGCACACACACACATATAAACACACACACACACTTGTATTCATTAGTTTTCCTGCCATCCAGAACCGAATAATCACACAGAAGCTATATTATTTAGAACACTGCTTGGCTGATGACTCAGGTGTATTTCTAGCTAGCTCTTAGATCTAAATGAACCCATTTCTATTAGTCTATGTATGGCCACAAGGCTGTGGCTTACTGGATAAGGTTCTGGCGTCTTTCTCCTTCAGCAGCTTCATGGTGTGTTCTTGAGTCTACCTACTCTACCTACTCTTTGTATCTCTTCCAGTCTGTGTATATTCTGCCTTTCCATAGGCCAAAGCAGCTTTATTCATTAACCAATAAAAGCAACACATACAGAGAAGGACTTCTCACATCACACACTGACTTACAATCTGCCCTTCTCTTCCTATGATTTTTGGGCCTGTTTTTGTTTCCAAAGTCTTTGTAAGTAATATGTGTTAGCTCTATCCAAGTATCTCCTTTAGCTCACACCAATGTTTACCAAATAGATACACTTTTCAAGTACGGTTTAAAAACAGAGTTATAATCTGAGACATTATTAGACAATTTCATTGCTGTGGAAATGTTACAAGTTCAAAGCTACAGGAGAATGAAACATACCTGGCCAGTGAACAAAATAGCAATCGTTAGTGATTCTCTATCCTTGGCTTCATTGATTATTTTCTATGCAATATTAAGATCAATCATGTGGTGTTATCTTCTAATGAAATGATAGTAGAGGAATTTTATACTCTTAGCAGTCATTCTGAGTAACACAATCCAAGATTAAATAAAGCACAGGAGAAAATGGTGTGAACAAGAAGCCCGTAAGCATGAGATGAGTGAGATTACTGCTGATAAAACATGTCACAGTGTTCAGTAATGGCTTTCATATAAACAGAGTACACTCCAAAATAACAATAAAGCTCATATTATGGTGAATACAAAAGCCAGTAACACAGTGGGTTGTTAATGTTACGTTATCATGCGCTACACATAATTAAATGTCATACTTTAGTGACTGACAGCACAGTAGGTTCGTTTACACTAATGTCATCACAAACACATATTAACAGATTTCATTGCAAAGTGGTAGCATGGTACCAGGTCACTGGAACACCTATTGCAATCTTGTAGGGCCGCTTTCATATATGTAGTCTTTTATTAATCAAAAGCTTTATGCCTATGTCTTTATCTCTTAATTTAATTTCTGCCTTTCACTGGTTTTCACTACAGGAAAGATGAGCTCATGTCTCCCTTACATATAGCTGCATGTCAAGTGCCTGGCAAAGTGAGTACCCACAAAACCACTTAATAGCTATTTGCTGAGTGATCAAATAAATGAGGAGTTAAATATTTCTTGCAGTTTTCTTATGAGTCACTCCCTGGATATTAAACAGATATTAGTACTTCTGAAATGAAGGCAAAATAGGCTCAAAGAGAATTTAGGGATCTGATTTTGTCTTAGCTCTTTAATCTGATTTTCTTCTCCTCTTGGGAAAAAGAACCCAGAATCTCATTATACACAGAAATGAGTATCAGAAGTTCTTCCACTGTTTTTGTAACCCAGTGAGCATTGCTACCTAAGGAAGGTCTCCACTTTTCAGTAGCACACACCACACACACACACACACACACACACACACACACACACACACCACAGATATTTGGATGCATAAACAACTGGCATTATTGATTGCATATTTATTTGAATGAATAGATGTTTATATGAATGCATGTAGAGTTATGAGTGACAGAACAATGCACAGAATCAGGGGTCCTTTTTCTGGATGATGAATCAAACAACCAAAATGCAAATATGTAGACAATTCTTGCTTTGAATCTGGCAGAATCTAATTAATATTTATTAGATAGGGAGTGTAGTCTCCAGTAGGAAATTAACGAGCCAATGTTGTGTCTATTGTCAAAAGTATAGGTAGGAATTGTTTAATGTTAAAGTTAACACCAATCCATTTCATAGCTCTGTATTCTGCCCATCCTGCAAATATGTAACTGTAATATTTTGGCAAAAAGTTCTACCCAGGGAGGCAGGTTTATGAATTATTATTCTGTTTCTGGGGAAAAATGACTTTCAGTACCTCGTCACAGCCCAGAGACATTGAACGCTGTTTGTTATATTGGCATGCAGGAAATATCTGTTCTAAAATCTCATTTGTGGATGTTATCATTTTTTTATTATAAAGTAATTGTGGTAAATGTATGAGCTTCAATTATGTTTCAATATGCTCATTAAGGTCTCCCTGGAAGCCAAATGAGCTGTGCTTTATTTTCTTTTTCTGTCTTTTTTTTTTCTTGGTGGTGTTTTTGAGAGAGTATCGCTATATATAGCCCTGGCTGTCCTGGAATTCACTATGTAGAACAGGCTGGCCTTGAACTCACCAAGATTCACCTGTCTCTGACTCTGAAGTCCTTGAATTAAAGGTATGGGCTATCATGTTTGGCATCATGCTCCATTTTCAATTTAGGATCAAAACATCTGATGAAATCTAAGATTCTTTGGAGGGCAGTATAAATGGTATCCTTATTTTGATTGTATTATATACATAATATACTTTCATATACTACATAGAATATAGTAAACATTTAATAAATGCACATTTCTATTTAAAACTCTTGAAAAATATAATTCACTCACAAACTAATAATTATGCATGAATCACCAATTTTATTTTGGGTGTTACGTGGTATTTTCATGCATTCTTTGATTAGCTCTTTCATCCTCACCTCATGAGGTAGAAGTGGCAATTATATGCATTTTGTAGTCTGGAGAATTAAGACATTCCTGCAGGGTTACCACTAGTAATTTAAGTCCATCTTGTTTCAAATTCCATGCTAGCATTTACTTTCATGCCTAAGTTCACCACTTAAAAAGAACCAGTATTTTTAAAGCATTAATCAGGGATACTCTGTCGTGACATACATATTTGAGCATGTGGGTACTTTAGATAGTTGTGGACTCTGTATGAATAGCTGTTTTCTTACTGTATTTCTTATTATATCCTGATTCTTAATAGTCTTGAGTTGTTACCCAGGCTTGATAATAAATGTTTGGTGAGTGAATGATACAGAAGGATGCAAGGCATAAGGTACATCATATCCATGTTCCAGCAAAAGTTGGGTGGCCATCTCTCAGGTGTGGTCTTGGAAATAATTACAAAATCACCAGAGAATCTGTCCTGTGAAAGATAATATCAATGATTCATACAAACACCACAATGTTTAATTTTTTCCAACCACATCAGAGTTATAACTCTTTCTCCATCCAGAAGTTATGTTTGTTGTCATAAAAAGTATGTATCAGGTGGTAAGAGAAAAGAGAAACATTCTATTTCACCATCACTGCTCTAAAACTCAAAGAAATTCCTAATTCTCCTGATTGCTGTATTCCAATAATGTGCACCTCCTATGTGATCTTGAGACCTGCCACTAACACTCTACAGTCACTGTTTATAAGTGAGTTAAAGACAAGAGTGTTGGGATAATCTCAGGTTGCCTGGCAGAAAAGTGCCCATGACCTAGAAAATCAGAGCGCAGGAAATCATTCCATTACCATGTTGGTCTAAGGATCAATACACTCTGAAAATTGCTGTGCCCAAATAATCTGAAATAAGATATATATATATAGAGAGAGAGAGAGAGAGAGAGAAAGCTATGTTCTTTATATGTATACATCCACACAAAAGATCTCATATGATTGCAAGCCTTCTCGTCAAGGTTCTCCAGGGAAACAGAACCAACAGGGAATAAAGAAGAGAGGGACAGGAAAAGGGAGTAGGAGAAAGGGAAAGTGGAGAGCTGAGAAAAGAAATCAGGAAAATGAGAAGATCAAGAATGGAGAAGACAAAGAGGAGGGAAGAGAAAAAGGTGTTATAAAATGGCAAGATTGACTTTGGCAGGTGATTCCAAACCAAGGTGGGTGAGGGACAAACACACCATATTGACAGAGTTTACCTGAGGATTTTACTTGGAGAGAAGGGAGCAAAGGGAGAGAGAGTGGGAGCACAGAGTAGCCTCATGGGAAGACAGAGACAGAGAAACAGAGAGAGAGAAATATACACACACAGAGAGAGAGACAGACAGAGAGGCCAAGAGAGGCAAAAAGCTAAAGACAGAACAGAGAGAGACACTGGTGGGAGACAGGAAAAGGAAGAGGAGAAAGGAATAGGTGGATTTTCACTTTTTTTGGTTTTGGTTTTGGTTTTTCAAGACAGGGTTTCTCTGTAGCTTTGGAGTCTGTCCTGGAACTAGCTCTTGTAGACCAGGCTAACCTCAGACTCGGAGATCAGCCTGCCTCAGCCTCCTGAGTGCTGGGACTGAAGGCCTGCGCCACCACTGCCCGGACACCCCTTGCTCTTATCCTGTTCCCAATACACAGTAATTAACTCTATATATACTCCAGCTCTCTCTGCATGGTGTATCTGTCTGTCTCCTACCTGACATGGTCTCCCACCCACCAGGGTCCTGCCAGAGATGCTCTGCTGAATATCTTTCACTGCTCTCCTCCTCGTACCTCCACATGAACCCCTCTCTGTCCCCATTCTCCAGTCTATTCATCTGCCCTCCTCCGTTTCTGTTTAGGAAAGGGCAGGTCTTTCATGAGTATGGACAAAACACGGAATATCAATAAGACAAGGCAGTTCCCAATGTATTAAAGCTGGAAAAGGTGACTCAATATGAGGAGTAGGGTCCTAAAAGCCAGTGAAAGAGTCAGAGATAGCCCCCATTACCACTGTGAGGAGTCCCACAAAGGATCAAGTTATATATCTATCACATATATGCAGAGTGCAAGGACAGTCCTATGTAGACTTCCTGGTCGTTAGTTCAGTCTCTGTGAGTCCCTGTGAGCACATGTTAGTTGATTCTAGGTTTTCTTGTGATGCCCTTGACCCCTCTGGCTCCTAAAATCCTTTCTCCCCATCTTCTGCAGGATTCCCAGAACTCTGCCTAACGTATGGCCATGGGTCTGTGTCTTTTTCCATTGGTTGCTGGATGAAACCTCCCTGAGGACAGCGGGGCATGGCACTGCCCTGTTGAAAGGAGATAGTTCAGGCTCATATCCTTGCTAGGAGTCTTAGCTGGACTCATCCTTGTAGATTCCTGGGAGATTCCCTTGCACCATGTTTTTACCTGATTGCACCCACCCCTTTTCAGTAGTCTCTTACAGTACTCTTCCCATTTGAACCCGCCCCCCCACGTCAAGATCCCATCCCCACCTGCCCTCAGTCCACTCACAAAATCTCTTCTATTTCCCCTTTCTAGGGAGATCCCGTTGTCCCTCCACGAACCCTCATTGCTATCTAGTTTCTCTGGGTCTGTAGGATACAGCATAGCTATTCTTTATCTTACAGCTAATATCCACATATGAGTGACTATGTACCATGCCTGCCTTTCTCAGTTTGGGTTACCTCACTCAGGATTTTTTTCTAGTTTTATCCATTTGCCTTCAAATTTCCTGATATCCTTGTTTTTGATAGCTGAGTAATACTTCATTGTACAGATGTGCCACGTTTTTTAATCTATTCCTCGGTTGAGGGACATATAAGTTGTTTCCAGGTTCTGGCTATTACAAATAAAACTGATATCAGCATAGTTGAGTAAGTGTCCTTGTGGTATGATTGAGCATCTGTAGCCATGAAGAGATGACTCAGTCATTAAGTCTAGGCTCACAATCAAAATATAAGGGTAAAATATTTTAACCAATTAATTTCAAACTCGGGAGAATCTGACCTTGTTCCTCTAGTCATTTGAACACAGTGAGATTTTGTCCCCTCTTGTCCTGACCAGTCACCATTGCTGACAAACTGGAAATATACACTGAAGAGAGATGTGCTAACCAAATGGCCATCCTGCCATAGACTGACAATGGCCACCCTGTCATAGACAGACAATGATCACCCTTCATGTTAAAGCATAGTTCTAGGCTTTTTGATTTACTGAAAAAAATGCTTTGTACACCCCTGTCCACAAAAATTTTGTTTGGGAATGACAAAAGCAGAAAACTCCCAGTAAACACTCATCCTGATTGCCATGACAGCTCCATTGCACACCCAACTTCATTACTACGAAAGCCTCATTGACAAGACATCCCCACACTACACTCAAACTCCATGACATGCAAAAATAACCCCAGTCCATACACAGCCCCATTTCCATGATATCTTTTATTCGCTAGGTCCACATTGCACAGAAACTTTGATCCTGCAGTAGAAGAAATTAAGTGGCAGTAAAATTTTGTTTCCTATTACACATGAAATGCTCTTTAATTGGTCTTTAGTGGAAAGCTACTAAATTTCCTTAACATATTAAAGTAGACAATTTTAAAACACATTCATATAACTCTTTGTTAATATTTTGCATTTATATTTGTCAGGTATCACAATCTTATCTGTCGCAATAATTTTTCAAAACTAACCCAAAGGGCTTATTATTTATGATAATCATTCCTTGGGGCATTATTTGATGCCTAATGTTCCCAAGAAATTCTTTTTCAGCCTAGAGTCTTGCTGTGGGTATGGGAGAGCAATGTATGGAATTAGAATGTAGCTCCCTTGGCTGAAATGGATCAGTGACTTAAGAGCTATAGCCACTCAGGCATGAGCTTCAGATCCACAGCGCATATGTACAAACCAAGAATGATCACGCGCCTCCATAACCTCGGTCTAAGGATAAAGGTTGCTTGATCCTAAGGATTCACTAGTCAGTCAGCCTAGTCAAATGGTGAGCTGCAGTTTCAGCAAGAAATAATATCTTAAGGGAGTAAGGTGCAGGGCAATAGAGAAAGACAGTCAGCATCCTCCTCTGGCCTCAGCAAGCATGTTCTCAGGTGCATGCACCCCTCCCTCACATGTATACAACACACACACATACACACAATCTTCGAATTGCTTTTTGTTGATTTTACCATATGCTTTCAAACTTACTTATCATGCACCCCTCCCTCACATGTATACAACACACAACACATACACACACACACATACACACACACACACACCTTTCAAATTCCTTTTTGTTGATTTTACCATATGCTTTCAAACTTACTCATACATTTTTGGGTGTTCAAATTATTTGCAGATTCAAAGGTGATTCAAATGAAAAAAAAGTGCTTAAATTATTAACTGTATGCTCGCAGGTAGAAACAGAACTTCAACATGGTAAGGATGGGATTTTATTTCCTGTTTTCAGAAGTTATAAATGCTAATATCACTAAATAAGATAGACTCATGGAATGCTAGTGATCATTTTCCAGTACAAGTTACATGGTAATATGGAATTCCTTTCCTATCTTTCATGACAATTCAACTAAAGATATCCTGAATTAATCTGATGATTTTGGTATTGTTGCTATTATAAGTAATACATTTCTGATTATGTTAATATTCTTTCTATGACTCTGCTCACTGTTGGAAATCTCAGCAGGCACTGAACATAAATGTCGGTGATCTTTTGTTACCAGGTTTCACATATAAATTTAGCTTAGAATTGAAACCAATTAATAAAAGTATTATAGTTGTGGGTGAGAAATAACAGTAATCAGAAGGTTCTGGAACTACCTTCATTCATGAAGCAGGCTGAAATCATTGAAAATTTAGAAAATTTCAGTATGTTATCATTGGCTAAGCATTTTTCTATCTATAAGGACAAGGATTGCAAAGAGGCAAAGTGTAACTTTCTTGACATCAGCATCTCTGGAGTCCCAGTGTGAGGAGCCTTAATTCTAAATAATCCCACTGCATTCTTAAGAAAGTAGCCCAGAACCTGACAGCTAATGTTGCAACTCTGAGCTTAGGGTGCCAGGTTCCTCAGTTCTTAATGCTAAGTAAAGTACATTGGCAGCAAGAGCTAGTACTTCTCCATAACTGGGTCCTGTCCTAACTGCTGTCCTCATTCTTCACAGCGCCTTGCTTACCCATTATCAGAGAAGCATTCTCCTACAAGAAAATGAGAACAAATTGGGAACAAATACCAAGACTCAAAACCAGATTTGAGACTTAATGTAAGGATTTTACCTTGGGGCCTTAATTTTTTTCGCTTTTGACGTAAGGGATGCCCATTAAAAACAAGGAAAATCTAGATCAAACTAGATATTTTCCTCCTTCAAATGAGCATACTTTTAGGGTCAAACCTCTTGAATAGAATAATTTCTTTCACTTTATAATTGATTTCTGTTTTCTACACCGTGGTAAAAACTTAAGAAATTTGGGGTTTGGGGTTGTAGATTTAAGGAATAAACAATAACGACTACATCTTAAAAGCAAGGTTGACTGCTACAATGAAGTTTAAAAAAATGAACCAACTTTTAAAAAGAAGTTTTAGGTGTTTTCTAGTCACAACACCAAGAGTTCTGCCTGGAAAAGTCTTTATTAAAATCTCTTCAGCTATTTAGATCATTCAGGAAGGCCCCAGGGTAGGTGAACAGTAAACATACATCTAGCTAACAAACTCATCATCTTATTAGATACATGTACTAAAAGTAGGTCAATACCCTATTTTCGGAGAACATTTTTCTTTATTAAATATAAATTATAAGTGACCTTTCTAGAATTCACAATGACATAATTTCTGATTTTTTTCTTAAGAAGTAGTGTTGATGCTTAAGCCTTCAACTGTGGTAGGTAAGGCACTATATTACTGTCCAGTTTTCACCCAGGCAGGAACTTACTCGCAGGAACAAACCCACATGATCTCCAGATGCTGAGGTCATGGACTATAGAGGGTAGCAAGGCAATGCTCACAAACCATGGCATTGCAGAAAGGTTAGGTCTGATCCAGAGAGTGGAATAAAATATTGAGATCATTATTCTAAGAGAAATACTGAAATCAAGAATGCCTTCCTTTACTCTTGTGCCTATTTCTAAATGTCAAGATTTCTGCAAACAACTCAACTTAAACATTTAAATTTTCTAATTTCTTAATTTATAAATTATTATTTCTTTCTGTATTTTCTACATCTTTTGTCTTTCTACATCATGATACAAAACAGTTTTTTTTCAATGTTATATAAAGCAATCTGAAAAGGTGTCTGTGGGAGAAAGAAAAATGACGAAACATTTAAATGGAAACTCAGTCCATTTCTCTGGCTTTCCAAAAACAGAAAGTTAAATGGAAATTTCCATGTTCTTTTTTTCTTAATTCCATTTTCTAATGATTTCCATATTATGAAATTTTTCACAGAAAGAAAATGTTAACTAAACCAATATTATGGATGTCCATAAAGAATTATATTTTTGGCATTGCTACAGTTACTCATCAGTATTTTTTTCTGATTTACTGAATATTATGATGAGACAACATACAATGCGTGCTGAACATTCTCTGTGTCAGATGCTACACTGTGTACTTTACATACTTCTCATCTATGTTTCCATTGCATGTGAGTAAACAGAGAGAGAGAGGTGACTGAGCAAATAATCAAGGTCACATGATGGACAAGGTATCTGCTTTCACATCTTGACTGTGAAAGACAAGCATTTTAAGCTATTTTTAGTTTTTTTTTTGGGGGGGGACAGGATTGCATTATATATCCTGGACTGGGTTAGAACTCTTCCAGATCCTGTTGAATCAGCTTTAATAGAGCTAGTGACACAGGTAGGAACAGCCACACCCAACTACAGAACAAGAAAGTTTAAGGAAAAGATGGTGACCTGTTTCCTCTAGCAAGGCCTCTCTAGAACCTCCAGAATGTCACAAAATAGCACTGGTAGCTAGAGACCAAGTATTTAGTATATGAACCTATGAAACAATATTTCATATTCTTAGATATTTCTGCTTATCTTTATGTGATTTATATTGCCTGGATTACTTGTTAATGCACAAAGGCCAACAAGGACACTGGTCAACAGTTAAATATGAAATCCAGCCAATATCAAATAGAAAGGGACCATTGTAAACTCATTCTCTAGAAATGTTGTTAGAGGCCGCTTGCTGGTTCTGGCTGCTCAGCCCCAAAATAATCACACAAAAACTGTATTATTTAAATCACTGCTTGACCCACTAGCTCTAGCTTCTGTTTGGCTCACACTTACATATTAATTTAACCCATCTCCATTATTTTATATTTTACCATGAGGTTCATGGCCTACCGGCAAGAATCTCTCATATCTGTCTCCACTGGTGGCTCCATGGCTTCTCCCTTACTATGCCTTCTTTCTCCCAGCATTCAGTTTAGTTTTCCCCTCCTACCTCTATTCCCTGCACAGGCCCAAAGCAGTTTCTTTATTAAGCAATGGTATCACAGCATACAGAGGAGAATCCCACATCATAGGAACTTAGTCAACATGGCCAAGTATGTTTCAAGAAAGTCTGGAAAGCAGGTTTATTAAGCTGAGTATATTGTCTTTTCAAAGATGGAAATGTAGTAAAGCAAAGTACAGATAATATAGATCTCCTGGACAATGATATAATAAAAGGAGAAGGTAGACTAATCCATAACAGTGAGATTATTTTAGGCAAAGAACTGATTACTAACCATGTACTTGTTAAATTTTGCTGTGTTCCAGTCTCTCATATACAGTTCACATTTCATCTTTTGAATTTAATTCCTTTTATCTTTCTTACTATTATCAACAAAATCCTGTTAATATTGGTAAGGTAAATAAATGTTTCAAACAGCTCCCTTTAGATGGCTCAAAATTGAAGCTTGAATCAATGCATTCAAAACACACTGCATGTGTATTTTCTGGGGGCTATAACTTTGCTTTTAGAACACCCTTTTCCCCATTCTGTACTTCTTTTCTTGTCTGTCTTTCTTTTTAGATAACAAATTATTTGGAAATTGAGACATGTCCACTCATCCCTGGAATCTCATAGGCATTTTTGTAAAACTCCAAGATAATTAATCCCACCATGGATTGTTACTGATTGTTATCTGAGATGATGGATTATTTCACCTGAAGGCATAGTTCTAAGACACCAATAGGAGCAGCAATAAATATGCAGTTCCCTTGACACACTCCTTTCATAGGAAGGCTCAAAATACCCAGTTGATTTGGTGGCTCTTGATATCAGTGTTCAAAATTTTAACCTTGTAAGTGAAAATGTGACTTGTGTTTTGTAAGCCATTTTGGCTTCCAGTAGTTTCCTTTAATTGTTTACAAGTACTAAGACTTTAAAGAGTTTGAAAATATTTACTCATTGAAGTAAGCAGAATTTAAAAAAAAGGCCGAATGGGAAAGTGAAAGTTATACTGAAAAAGATCAATGAAAATTATTTTAAGGAACCTATGAATTATCTCAGTCTACATCTAAAGTGCTCATTTATAGTTTGGGGAAAATTTAAACTTTGGCAATGTTTAAATTTAAAAACATGGTCAGTGACAAAAGCTACTGTAATAAACCTTTGTATTTCTGTCTGCTTTGCTCCATTCTGAAAATGGCCCAGTACATATAAATTCAGTGTGCTAGTATACCCTGAAGAATTCATATGATTGTTTTAAGTATAGTCTTGAAAGTCTTATTTTGTCTTCCAAAAGAACCCAATCTCCCTTTTGCCCTATGCCAATTATTCTTAAGAGCTGGAAACCTCAGTGATAGATCTGAAAAAAAAAAAAAAGAGTTTGCCTTTTGGCACTGGGAGAAAGTGGCTTTTTTGATGCACATTTCAACTACCCCAAGAAAAGACACTGAGATCAAAACACACATTAAGATCCTTCAGCAAATAGCAAAGTGCTTGGTATGCAAATACTAACACTTCTCGGATCCAGAAGTGGGAAGTGATGTCTCCTGCCTTTAAGTCATTCGTAGGGAGGAAAACAGTTGGAAGAAAAAAGGAGCCAACATACAGCAGGTGTGACCAGCAGAGAAGTGAGTGTTGCCAGCTCAACCATCCAAAATAGACTGTCCTTGCCTCTTGTCATCTCCTAGAATAGTCTCACATGTAAATCACCCACAACTATGTCATCTCACAAGAGAGTTGAAGCTCTATTTAATTATATTTAGGCATAATCATAGCAAGTGGTACTTGGAATGATATGTCAGCACGGAATACACTTTATTCTCAACCAAATGTTTTGTCAAAAAACGAAGTAATCAAACTACAAATAGGAAAATAAGTTACTATGAAACAAGTACTTTTTTTACAAGAAGAATAATCTGTTGGAAGTATATAATTGAGAAGAAATTTTAAAAGATATACTGTCAAATAGGTTATCTTTTGGAAAATTCTTCAATAATCAAAATGAAGTGTAGGAAGCACATCATGGCAATGTATTAAATATACTCCTAAATTGACATCAAATTATCATATTTCATGCTTTCACCCATTCATTCAAGATGAATAGTTAGACAGAGAATTGAAAAGACAAAGATATGAATAAAACATTTACAATTCCAGTAGAACAGTAGGGACTGAAAATCCAAGCTGAACTTATCAATTTTCTTATTCCACTTCTGGTATTTTATTTATTTCATTTTTTTTGAGATTTGAGTAGGTTTTAATTTTTTATTCTTTGCTCATATATTATATCCCAACCATAGCTTCCTCTCCGCCCTCTTAGCCCCTCTTTGCCACACACACACATCCTCTCTTCTCCAGATCCATCCTTTTTCTTCTCAGAAAAGAGACATCAACCAAACACAGTTTAATATGCTACTATAAGACCAGAGAAATGCTACCAAATTATAGTTATATGAGACAACCCAGTAGGGGGAAAAAGAGTCAATGGCCGCCCTCAACTCTTAGGAATCAAGAATACCAAGTCACTCAGTCTTAGCATGTATGCAGACATCAGGTCAGCCAGGCAGGACAAAGAGAACACAGACCTGGCTGGGTTTCTCCTTTCCCCTTTTTAGTTCACTCAGTTCCCAGTCAAACCCATAGTAAGTCTTCCCTTAAACCTGATCCTTCCTGATAATGCCCTTGCACGCAGTTTCTGAGGGCAACTACTGATCATCTATCCACCCAAGTTGACAGTCAAAATTTAATCATCAGAATTACATAACTCTTTATATTCTTGAGAATTTCTTATATTCATACTATAATTATAGTATGTCCATCTCATATACTCCCCTCTAACTTTTTGAGTGTCCCCATCCTCTCAAATTCATGACCTCTGCACACACACACACGCACGCACGCACGCACGCACGCACACACACACACACCCTGCTGAGTCTATGTACAATTGGTTTTTGATAACCTATCAGGGGAATTATCTCCAGAAATGACTGCTTCTTTATTATCAGTCATCAATTACTAATCACTTTTGATCTAGGGCTAGAAGCTTGTGAGATTTTCCCCATCCATGCATCCATGTTGTAGTGTCATCAGTATCTCACAACAGACATCCTGATCCTCTGGCTCTTACAATCTTACCATCTCCTTTTCTGTGATGTTTCCTAAGGCTTATATGCAGGATTGTGTTGTACATGTATCAACTGAGTATGGGCACCAAACAGTATATCTTGGGGGAGCTGACAGCCATTTAATTGTCTACTTGGACTTAAGGCACACTCAATAGGAGAGAAGTCATGCCTGGTGCTATAAACCTAGTCAACTAAATGTGGCTAGCAAGGCTATGGAATCTATGGGGAGAGCCTGCCACTTTCAGGTTCCTAAAACAATATACATATCAGCAGCACTCTAAAGACCTATACCTATATTCACAGTTCATAGTTAAGGAGAAACAATCACACAGATAAAAATGTTCAAATACAGTTCACAACACTTTTGTTAGATTACAGTACAATTCCTGTTTTTATCACTCTAGTGGCATTAAATTTAACTGGTTCTTCCCAGAGGCAAGCATTTCAGTCTTCAAACATGATTTAGTTGCCTATAAGATCTTCTGTCCATTCCATCTTGGTAAATAGGGAGTGTGTATTACAATTTCTGTCATAAGCTGTGCAATTTAGGATTTTCAACCTGATAAATTGGCAACTCTGGTCTCATTATATTAATTGATTTCTACTAAAGAAAAAATGTATTTGTTTTTAGGCATTCAAATGACCCTCATCTTCAATTCCATTGCTCATGGTGGAGTAACAAATAGCCAGTTTATCATGAAGGAATATCAAATCCAGGAAGAAATATATAATCTCTGTCAGATGATAGCATTTGTTATGCCAAGATGCTAAAACACAAAGATGACATTAGTTATTACTCATGGCTTTTTTTAATAGCAAAATAAACTTGATCAGTTTTAATAGTTACAATCATTGGGTAATGTTAAAGAAATGGTTGAAAAAATTGCAAAAATGTAAATAAAAGAGTTCAAAACATTTGTAAAGTAGCAATTTTGCTGCTCTAGCAAAGTGGCAGTGTGATCTCAGCACCAGAAATCTTTCAATACCAGGCATGGTTGCCCTCCTGTTGAGTGGGCTTTCAATCCAATTAGACAGCTAGTGGTTGCTACTAATGTGTGAGTGCCACTATTATAACTTCATGCATATCTTGCCATAATGTTTAATTGTCTTGGTTTATGGATGTTGCAGCTAGGTAGAAAAGTTTAATTGCTCCCTTCCTTTGCCAGCTTCATAAACATTTCTGGAACCATGGAATGTAACCTACAGGAAAGAGGTTTTCAGGTTAAATCCAACTTGAGTCATCCAAGTCTTCTGCACTAAGTGTGCCATGACTTCAACAACAGGAGCTTATCATCAACTCCTGAGATGCAACCAAGGACTACACTGTTAACCTGTATTGTTTGGGGTATTCAATGGAATATCCTAACTAACCTTTTGAAAAGAGTTTCTTAGGTCTGGCACTGGGTTTTTGCCCGTCTATGGATCTTGTGGGAACCATTGTCAGCCCAAGTGGCTTCACTTCCTTTTTATGATCACACACACACACACACACACACACACACCACATGCACATACATTTGTATATATTGTGTATAATTTTAGGTAAATATGAAATAATATGATTCCCCTGTCAGATAATCTTTTCCAGCCTCAGTGTGAGGGCTTTTGACTTGTCTTACTATATTTTGTTTTGGCGTGTTTGGTTGTTGTCTCTTGGAAGTCTGCTATTTTCTGAAGGAACAAGCAGTGTATCCGGGGGAGAGGGGACCTGGAAGAGCGGAGGAAGGCAAAAGTGTGGTCTGGATTATTATATGAGAGAAGAATTAATTTTAATAATAAGAAAAAGTGGAATTACATCATTTCTCCTTATTCCTCCATCCAGCCACCCTCAGCTTTCTTCGCTAGTACCCTGCCCATACCCCACTCAAATTGACAGCCTCTCTATTATGGATTGTATTTGTTATATGTGCACACAAATATACAAAATTACCACTTGCTGAGTCTGCTGTTGTTTGTTTCAAGACTGACAATACTGCATGGCTCATCCCTGGGTGAGGCTAATTCCTCACTTCCCAGCAGTCACTAGTAGCCTGTAGCTCTTTAAGGGTGACACAGCACGAAAGCCTTCCACGTTAATGTGCTATCGTTACTGCTGTTGTTTGTGTAAGCATTTCTAGGAAAGACTGTTTCACAGCAGACTACCTGGTATTCTGGCTCTCGCATTATTTCCAATCATCCCTATTACAAGATGCTCTCTGAGCCATAGATGCCGGAGCTGTGTTATAGATTTGTCCTGGTCTCCTCACAGTCTGTTGATTTCTGCACTGTGCCCAGTTGTGATTTTCTCTAGTGGTTTCCATTTGCTGTAAATAGAAGCTTCTTTGATGGGACATGGGGGTGTGGTAGCTACACTTACCTTTGAGTATAAGGATAAGATCACAGAATAACTGCCAAAAATGCTGACGTGTTTGTGGAGGAAGAAGGAACACTTGTTCCTAACTGCTACAGCCACTCTGGAAATCATGATGGAGAATCTTCAGAAAACTAAAACTGAAAGACCCTTCTGTCAGTTTGTGAAGGGCAACCTTCCATACTAACTTCAGCCTGGGTTGTTTGTTGAAGATGCTGTTTGTTTGTTTCTTTCCAGTGTGTATTTCTGGCTTCTTTATCAAAAATCAGGTGTCCATTGGTTTGTGAATTTAGGGCTTGTTCTTCAATTTTATTTCACTGGTCAATGTGTCTGTTTTTACTATAGCTCTGTAGTACAGTGAAAAATCAGAGATGGTGATACCTACTACAGATATTTTGTTATTCAGGATTGTTTTCTGCTGTCCTGGATTTTTTTTTTATTTTTCCATATAAAGCTGAAAGCTATCCTCTTATGACGTGTGAAGAATTATACTGGAATTTTGATGGGGATTGCATTGAATCTGTAGATTGCTTTTGGTAAAATGGCCATTTTAACCTTATTAATTCAATCAATTCATGAGCATGGGAGATGTTTTCATCTTCTGATATCTTCTTCAATTTCTTTCTTCAAAGACATGAAGATTTTGTCATGCAAGTCTTTTACTTGCTTGGTTAGAGTTACCCCAAGATACTTTATATTAGGTGAGGCTGTTGTAAAAGGTGTTGTTTCCATAATTTCTTTCTCAGTCCATTTGTCATTTTTATATAGTAGGGCTGCTAATTGTACTTTTCTTTTATTCTTTTCTTTTTTTGAGTTAGTCATGTACCCAATCACTTTTCTGAAAGTGTTTATTAGCTGTGAGAGTCCACTGGTGAAAATTTTAGCATCAGTTATATATACTAGCTAGCATATCATCTACAAATAAAGATACTTTGACTTTTTCCTTTCCAATGTGTATCCCCTTGATCTCTTTAAATTGTAGTATTGCTCTAGCTAAAACTTCAAGAACTGTATTGAATAGATATGGAGAGAGTAGACAACTTTGTCTTATTCTTGATGTAGTGAATTACTTCAGATGTCTCTCCATTTACTCTGATGTTGATTATAGGCTATCTGTAAATTGTGTTTTTGAATGAAGGTACATTGGATTTTGTAAAAGGCCTTTTCTGCATCTAATAAAATGATTCTATGTCAATGGAAAACATTAAAAACATGAAATAAGAAAAAATAAAAGAACATAAAAGATCTAATCAGAGTCTACTTCTGCATTATTTATTGCTGGATTTTATAAAATAAAATTGTATTGTTCATTTGGTTCAAGTAATGAGTTCAACCTGTAAATTCTCAGAATTTGATTGGTACCCAGTGAGATAAAAGCCTGACCAATTAGAGATGGGAGTTGCATACTTCTTTCCCTCTGAGGGACTTCTTGAGGGAGAACTTTAAGATCTTACAGTCAGCTCCATATCTTATTACTCTTCCTCCTTCCATATCTCATCTCATATGTTCTTCAATTATACCACCTGATATTCTAATCTAAATAACATTAATGTTAATAACATTAACATCTAATAACATTATTGACACCTAATGTTAATAAAAATATTCTAAACAATGTTATCCTAGTCTCTGCTTTCCAGAAAATTAAAACTATGATGAATTCTCCCATGAATATCTTACTTTAGTTATTAAGACATAGGTAGCACGTCTATTGTTTGCCAAAGTATTTCAATGTCATGTTTTATTGAAACTTTTAATACATGGTTTTGTAATAAAAATAACTAATTTGCGCCCATGATAAAGAATAAAGCAATTATGCAAAATAGATAACATCAAGCTTTGTGGTGTTATATGTCTATAATCCAGATGACTTTCGCTGGATTTTAGTCACAAACCCTTTCT
Source organism: Bramus lutescens (assembly GCA_001685075.1). Lineage (NCBI taxonomy): Eukaryota > Metazoa > Chordata > Mammalia > Rodentia > Cricetidae > Bramus > Bramus lutescens. Next base: position 81,934 of record LOEQ01004050.1, read on the forward strand.
CTTCAGGGATTCTGTTGAGATATTGCCAGCCTGTTGTTTACAATAAGAATTTATGCCAATGTCTCATCTTTATTGTCCTCTATCCCATTCTTTTCACAGATGCTTTCCCAAGGAGCTTTTATATTAACTTGTTTTATGTGTAACATCTTGGAAAAATTCTTATGAATCTAGTATGTTGGTCAAGGCCACTGCTACGAAAGAAGTATCCATTTTATCAACTTTTATGACACCGAACAGATTACTTAATATTGCTATGTCTTGTGTGACTTGGTCCTGGAAACCTAACTGAGGCAGTGAGGGAGGGAAGAAATAACAGACATATATAGAAAAGCCAGATCATGTGAGCTGTGCTCACTCTGCTGGAGCAATGCTAGCTAAGCAACACGCTGAACTTCATGGGATTTTATTTGTGTTTTGTACAGCACAGGGAGGAGTAGTTAGCTAGTTTGGGTAGAAGGTCTCTGGAGAGGAGAAATCTCAGCTTGCAGTAAGCCCAGAGGAGGAAGCTGCATTTTCTTGTTTTTTCACATACTGTCAACATTCACATATAGACTAGAGAAAGGATTTGCCAGTTCTGAGCTTGATTCACACACAGATGCCTTTGTCATTATTACTATTCTGAGGTTTTTGTACTTGACCGTGCCCATGTCAAACAACACACATTTACTCACTACTTCATCTGCTCTTTACATATTTCCTCAAGGTTTCCTTAGCTCCTCACATAATAGGCCTGGAGGTTTTAGCCCACCAATAAAGTCAATACAGAAATAGGATAAACAGTATCCATATAAAGGATTTGTAGCAAATTTAATTAGAAAAATGCCTGGGAAATTGAAAACACATAATCATTTGTTTGTTGAATTCTTTTATTTTCTTGTCACATAATTGTTTGAAGGAAGAAAAACATAACTTTAAATTTGCAAAGATTGTCTCACAAACCCTCATATCATAACTTGGGATTATTTGACATAACTGATTCCTTTTAATTACTCTACATGTCTATTTAATATCATGATCCTTTTGTGACTTTCAATATTTCTACAATATCTCACGTGAAACGTTTGGCATCATGATTGAAATATAGTAAGGTACATGTACACAGTCCATTAAATACCACCCCCATGAGTGACTAGAATAGTCCTTAAACATTAAACACATTATTTTTACTGAAAACCTTATAAATCTAGATATGAGGTAGACAGTATCAAGAAATCTAAAGCTGCTGAATTTAAATCATATCAGATTCTACCACTAAACAAGCTTTTCATGTGTTTGCAATAAAATCTTGTTTCCCAATTCTTTATATTCCTAAACCAATGCAAATAGGCTGAATTTCCAACAACTATCAGGAACAAGTCCCTCAACTGTGACTTGTCAGACATTGAAGGTGACAAGTCCACTTTTCAATGCTTCTTTCCTATCCATAGTTCTCATGATGCTTATGGGCAGAGTCATGACTCTGAACATGCACCCTCCACTGGTTGGTTTCCTCTGAGCATCTCCTTTCATTCGCCTGTTTACTATATTCCCCTTACATCGAGGATTACCAAGTACCTAAGTATATGAGGTAGAATACTGAATAAAATTAGAACAGAGTACATTAAGACACAAATTACTATGTTGGAGGGAGACACATGTAAAACATAAATTGATATGCCACTACCTATGTGTAACCCAAAATGCTACACATGCCTTCCTTTCCTTGGGAGACACAGGACTAGATCACTTGAGAAAGAGAATGTTCATACAAATGTCATGAAATAGTTGCCACATAATTACAATTTCTTCTTCATGAAATTGTAGTCCTAGAATTTAAGCAAAGGTTTATCTTGAAGTTCTTTATAATAGCAATGTTTTAAATCTATAATATTCAATAATACTACAAAATAATTTTACTAATAAAGTGTAACATGACTTTGGATGAGCTCAATTTCTTTCTTCTTATTGACACTAAGTCTTGCACAGGCTGATTTCCAACTCATGACCCTCCTGCCTCAGCCTTCCCAGTATGGATATTACAGATAATTTCTACCATAATCAGTTTCAAATATTTCTTAACCTCAACATGTTGTGAAAGAAATACTTGATTATTATAGTTGTTATGATTGAAAACAATCTTTCACTATGAAAATAGCATACAGACAATATAAAAGATAATTTGTCACATTGAATATATTGAATATATGTTTTTAAAAACTATTTGTATTTATTCTTTGACAATTTAATATTTGTATACAATGTATTTTAATTATATTCCCTCTCATTACTCTCATAACTCTTCTCACACTATTTGAATCATTTCTACTTTCCAAAAATTCCCCTCTTATACTTGTCATTTTAAAAAATTACCTTTCATATTTTGTAAAGATTATTTTAGTGGTCTGAAATGACTGCTCCCTGACCACTAACCAGGTTAACTCAGAGAATGCTTCTCAGAAATGAGGATTGAAGGATTTGTATAATAATTTCACACAGTACCTCAGGGTCATTCTTTTTTATTATTCTTTAATTCTAATTCTCTTGTCCTAATTGTCCATAATTTCTTAGCTTTAATTCTTTAGTTCCAATTCTGTTTTTTTAGTTTTAATTATGTAGTTCTAATTCTTCTTCTAATTCTGTTTCAATTCTCAGTTCCAATTCTCCCTGCTTTTCTCTTCCTCTACCTTAAATACAGATATGTTTTACTACAGAAGCAATAATAAAATAATTTTAAGATTTACATTTCATTAGATGTTACATGTTAAAAGATACAGGTCAAAAGCACATCCCTTTGGGTAAATGATATGGGCAGAGACCTTTACTATGGCAATGCAAAGTTTCAAGATTTTAAGGTTGTGACCAGAGGGGTTGGGACACAGTGCCCAGCAAGATGAGCTATGAGACATTGATCCTTAATCAACTAGACTTGGCAGGCAAAGGATTGGCATAATTTTTTAGGTTGTCTTGCATAAATAACCTTAGTTAGAAACCAGCAACTCTGACCTTGTGCATATCTGTAAAGTTTTTAACTTAAAATCTATTTACAAAAACCTTTAGTCTACTTTGAACTTGCTCTGAGATAAAAATTAAGAGACATTCTTAATTTCTTGTGTTAGTCTAAGTAAAAGAAACAAAACAGGTTTTAAGGGTCTTACAACCTCACAGAATAATAGAACTAGTTATGAAGCATGTCGTAGTATTTTTTCTATATATCTAAATTATACATTTAATGAGAAGTCATCTTCCTGACCACCCACTGATATATGTGTGCCCAGTAAATAGAATATTTTCACAAGATAAACACATAAGTAGTGGGAAAACACCCAAAGCCATTCTTAGGGAAGAAATGAAGTGACTCAAGAGAGAAATTATAGACAGAGACAAACAGTTATCTATAGCCAGTGATACCCCAGCTATACCAAGTGGGGATTCCCACCAGAGAATCACTGATCTGGTAGGTTGGTTTGTTGAACATTAGTTGTCACCTACTGTATACTACCATGACCTTTGAAAGATTATAATATAATTATACCCCTTTTCCTTTCCATTTCTCTCTCTAAATCCTTCCAAACACCCATCTTGGCTCTCTTTTAAGTCCATGCTCCATTTTATAATTAATTATTGTTATACACACATTCCTGTTAATAAAAGCACAAATACAATCTGTTCAATGTATCATGTTACTTACATGTATGTCTCTGAGGATGGCCATTTGGTATTGGATAGCCAATTGGTATGCTTTTCCCTGGAGAAGACTATTTCTCCCACTATCAGCATTCTTTAGTTGCCTGTAGATTTTTGTCTAGGTTGGAGACCTTATGGGCTTTCTCCTATCCACTTTGGTGTGCCTATTAGTGTCATCCTTGTCCAACTCAAGTTCAAGTAGTCATACTTGTGATATTTTGTAGGCATAACTTCTGACATTCACAGAAGACACAGTCTCAATCTTCTACATCTTTCTACTTCCTCCTCTGCAATAATCACTGAGCTTGGGTGCCAGAATTGTATTGTAGATTTATCTCTTAGGATACAACCTCACAACTCTTTGAAAATTTCTTATGTATGTTTATTGATTATACCCATGCACAATTACTCTCTCACCCCCTTTCATTCTTATTGAACCCCTTATTCTTCCTTCAACTTTGCACATTTACTTTCACGTTTTCAAATAAAAATTACCAATTGTGTAATAAAACTCACTTTTCAATTTACATGGGACAAAATGAGAAATTATGTATTTATAATTTCTAACTCTTCTTCTTTGGGCTTAATAATTTTTACATTGTTCTGTGTGACTTATTTTTTATGATCTCATTATTCAGTGCATTTTGTTGGTGCCTTTAAATAATCACAGAAACAGAAACACCAGTAAGCTTAAAAAATTGAATACAAAAGTATTCAATCCCATTGCTGACATCTATTAGAGACAGAGCATGGCCACTTGATATTGAAATAGCATACAATATTCAGATCTCTGCTTTTTATGATACAAAACCTTGTTCCTTGTATAGGATTCTATTTTCTATTGCCTCAATAAACATTTACTTTTGTGCATGGTTAGCAGCTCAGAGATGTGCAAATATTTGCTCCATCACCGTCAACCTAAGTTGTTATTTATCGAGCACACCACCCTGTCCCTGGCATGTCCCACAGTCCCTAGCGTACCTCACAGCTAGGCAATGGAACTCTCTTGAAACATTTCCTTTTCCCAACATTCACAGATCAAACACAAATAATCTTTGAAATCCCAGACTGGAGCCATTAGCGAATTACAAAGGATCCTTGCGGTTTTTCATTTCCCCATCCGCCATATCAACCAGTTCAAACCAGTTTTCAAGAAATGAACAGACTGTTTCAAAAGCAGCAATTCAACCACATTTGCAGATGGAACAAAAACAACAACAGAAAAGCCCCTGCAACATCTCTTTAAAGGCTTTTCCCTGGGAAACTCAATTTAAAATCTACAGTGCATAGACACGGATTGCACATTTTCCTCGTTTTATACCTCTACATCAAGGTGATGCCTGGAGCAAATATTTAGTCAGGCAAATTATAATCTTATCAAAAGGAGGATTTATAAGAGAAATACTAGCAAAAATCTCACAGTAATGAGATGAATGGTGTCAGGGTAGCGATTTCTAGTATTTGCATTGATATTTGACAACATCCTCCTCGGAGACAGCTGCGTTATCACTGCCTTTAATGACCGTAAACCAGAAAATCTTGCATAATTCAGCAGGAATGTTCGGAAGGCCCTGCGTCTGTCTGAGGACGTCTGCTCGGCTGAACAGTTTTGTATCCCAGGGATTTCTTGACTAACAGGTGCTCCATTTCACACACCAACAATTGGCTGAGTGAGCAGCACCATAATTCAGTGTGTATTGCTGTATGATAACTACCACACAGAAATGAACTTCCTCAAGGAAGAAAACAATGGTGAAGCATTTTACTTGTCCAAATGCATTTAAGCTGATGTCTTAGGAAGCCGATTAGAATTCTGAATAGGTGTTTACAGTTCAGACTCACACTTCCTTTTGCAAGCCGGTGATTGTTGCTCACAAACTGAGCTGCCTCGGGCAACATCGTTTCTTCTTCCTTTGCAGACTTGTACCTATTTTGAATTAATACATAGTGGGAGTTCTGTAATCACTGATTCAAGTTTCATCTTGAGAAACTGTCATTCAGTCAAAAGGAAAATGAAACAAAGTTTGTACCTACAAACCCACCACTGCTGCAATATTAACAAACTCAAACCTAGGTTAAAAAATGAAATCTTGGTTGGAAGAGCAATTCCTGGTTTTCTGAATGTTTCTTCTATCTCTAAGATTTTGCTGTTGAAACTAAAAGCTGGAAGAACAAAAGAATTATTCCAGGCATGTGTCTCCTAGGTTTTTAGAGAGTAAGGGCATGAACAAAGCACTTTGATGTGTGTGTGTGTGTGTGTGTGTGGTGTTTACCCACAGAGATCAGAGTATGACATTGACTGCTCTATGGGATCATTCTCAGCCTTATGTCTAAAGCCAGGATCTCCTATGGAGCTAATGTTGGAGGCCAGCAAGCCCCAGAGACACAATCATCTCCCTCATCAGCAGGATGATTACAGACAGGTAGCCATACCCAGACTCTTCTGCGACTGTCTAGACACGAACTCAAGTTCTCATGCTTCTGCACACAGTATTTATTTTTATTTTCATTGTTTTATTGCTTGTGTTTTATTGTTTGAAGTGCTTTCAACCAGAGGCCTATCTTATCTCATCCACTCTGCGTACTGAGATGATTAAAGGTACACAGAAATTAGAATAAGGCACAATATATCCTTTGAATATATATAAAATTTGAAATCTTAGTCTCTAAGGCCACCTGACCAACAAAGAGCCCAATATTATTACATCCAACAGATGCAGCTTTAAAATCAGACATTGGATTCAGTGGTAATGATAACAGCAATTCTGTCTGTTTCTCACTATAAAGATTTATAAGAATAAAATGAAACAATGTAGGGTAACTTAGGAATGCATAAAGGACTGCTTAATTCCAGAAAAAAATCATCTTAAGGGAAGAAGATATTGATGTTTTATGAAGAAATGAGGTTGTTATTCATGGAAAAATTTCTTTCAAATGAAGTCTCCCTTTACACAGTCACTTCCATATTATATTCCATCAGTTTCCGTACTGACAATTAATGTTCCTTGATCCTCTCCAGTCTTCCAAAACTTCAAGATATTCCAAGGTTGAGCCAGTGAAATTCAGGTCAGTCTCTTCCACAAACACTCCTGGAGATTTCCTAATGCCAGGTCCAGGTGCTTAGGGCTACAGATAGAACCAATATGAACACTTCACCACAGTGCATCCCAATCCACAGCATGATTCTGCATACTTCTTTAGCTTCTTCTCGTTGATGGCCCCTAAACATTCGCTGTTCCTGGGCACCTGAGGCTTATTCTGCTCCCTAACCTGAGAGCTCTCCATTCTTAGCCAGTTTTAACTTTCCGTCTTTCATTTTTCCAGCCAGTGAGGTGTACCTATCAAATTTCTTGAGTTTTAATTCTTTATTTCTAAAAATTGCCTGAACACAAAGTCACAAAACTTGATGCTATTTTTGCAATTTGGGCAGTATCCTTATCTAAAAGAAGTTTACACAAAGACAAGAAGAAGCAGATGTCTTAGTCCACTTGGGGCTCTTACAGAATGTCACAGACCCAGATTTATCACAGCTCTTTTTGTGACAGCAAAGAGGTGAAAATGGCACAAGTTCCCATAAACAAGCAAATAGACAAAGAAAGTGTGGTACATACACATTAGGTCTTTAGAGATCTCCAAGTATTATCTACCAAAAAGCCAACCTGTTTGAAATGAAGAATGAATCTAAATCTTTCTTAAGGTCAGGCATCGCTGTTCCTTGTCTAACTGTGGCAGAACACAAGATTATTCAGTTAAGAAAGTGAGGAGCATATTTTCCAAGACCATAGAGAAAGGGTCTGTTGTATTCCATTAATATCCCTGTTCAGGCAAAGTCATGAGCCATTTCCAAGTTATTTTGGAAATAAATATTAAATTCCACAAATTTTAGTTACATTACAGCCTTCTAATACTAGAGTAGCTGTCTCTCCAGGTAGGGATGAGTTCAGGTAAAAGAATTTCAAATAGTTGTTTAAGGCTAGCTGTGTCTGCATATGGACATATGGATGAACAGCAAGGGCCTTTCATGCGGTATGCATGCCTAACAAAGACGGGTAACAGACACAAGAGTAGTTCTTAGAATTTTATCTTATGCTCTAAAATAAAGTGCTCCTTTTATTTCCAGGGCAAATAAAAATAAGGGCTTGAAAGTTCAATTGCCTTCTAGCAGAAATAGAATATGTATCTGTATATATATATATATATATTCATATAAATAGGCATAGCTATAAACACAAATACACATATATACATATATGTATACATACAACATATATTAATATCAATATACTGCACATTACAAATAGTCTTATGAGGAATTGCTCATTAACTGGTTATCCAGTACCATAGGGTCAGCTCTGAAAACATACATACAAGTAACATTATGCAGATGTAACAGGTTATATTTAGAAATACATTTGTATTTATAAACACATATATGGATACAATAACAATGAAAAAGAGGCCATTAATTTTAAAATGAGCAATGAGTATATGGGGGATTGAAGGAAGGAAAGACAGGGAAGAGGAAATTATGCAACTATATTATAATCTCAAAAATAAAATGAATAGACTACAAGCACAATATCTGTTATGGTTACAAGTGTCAGAAATGAAATTTACACAACTAGTCTTTTTTTTCTATTCTTTGAGAATATAAAGAATGTGCCTTGATCATATCAATCCCATTTCCTCTTCAACTCTTCCTAGACATTTTCCCTACAATGTTCTCTTTTCATAGCTCACAAAGTGGATGACCCTAAATTCAAGTGTATCAGGACAGCATTCAATTGGCCTTCCTGTAAAACTGCAAAAGATGAGGCCACACTGAAAGAGTTTCTACTAGGTGAGGCCTGTGAGTGTTGATCCTTTTCAGGACAAATGGAAACATATGCTTAAAAGACAAAATATGGAGGGAATATATTGCATAGATACACAGCATGCGTTCATGGGCACACGCTAATTTTCTTTGATGAAAACCAAATATCTTCTATTGAAATAAGAATGTTATTAGCTTTTCTAGTTGGTAGAATTGTAGACTGCAAGTTAATTCACAAAAATATAATTTAGAGATCTATGTAAAAGTAATCATCACTAAGATCTGAGGACACCAAATATGGAATTTTAGATACACTATGTACTAGGTATGAGGTACTCTGCATTTGTCTAAGTACAATATTTAGATATTCACAGAAAATTAGATGTTAATTCATTTGAAAGGTTCTTTTCTAGTTTTTTTTAAATAATCCAATTAACAGCAAAACTTGCATAATCGCCTTAGTTATATAAGAAGCACTTCAAAGCTTCCCACGCTGTAGTAGGAGGAATGCATTTTGCATATATTCTCAGAACAGAGGCGGCACTATTAATGTATGGCTCTATGATACCTTGTTGAATCATCATAAAACACAGCATTGTCATTATTACCATTAAGGGCTGCGTGTGAGTCATAGTCTACCAGAATATGGTTCCTTCAGAGGAGGCATCATTTTGGATAGACATCCAAGTATCCCAAATGGGCCAGAGCAGTGTCTCCTATATACTAAGGATTAGGGGTTGTTGTTCTTATGATTTGGCATTGCTTGCATAAAATTCTAATATCTACATAGGTATGAGAAACCCAAAGGACAAAAGGAACAAGCATAACTCTTGAAAAGCCTAGAATACAAGCTCTAACCACAAGGAATACATGTGTTCTTGAATTTCCTATTTTTCTAGTAGTAAGCTTTTCTAGGAATGGGAAAGCACCACATAAATCCTTATTGAGCTACAATTTTGAAAGCTCTTAAAGAGTTAATTTGAGGTATATGTCTAAAATAATATAGTCCATTGATGAACTATGATAGGGCCATAAATCAAGGCCATGTGAATAAAGAAAACAGCACAAATCCAAGAAACATTTAGAAACTAGTCTCAACATTTGGAGACACAGGACAGGAGGATGTTGAATTTAAATGACATTTCAATTTCAGCAGCCAGTAGATAGTGATAGGAAGTAGATTTCCATAGGAAATTCACTCAGAAGAAAAGGAGTAGATTAGAAGGCAAATAAGTTAGGCAATGTTGTTAATGCAAAGAGGATGATGCCAGGTCTTTCACAAATATGTTCTTTTTTTCTTATTTGCTTAAGGTAATCAATTATTTATCTGAGAGTGAGTCCTATAGTAAGGTATAATCTGTAACAACAACAACAACAGGGACCTTGTTCTGACAGGCATGCAATCTAGTTTCCAACTCTCCCATAATACTTTGACTCTAAATAACTACAAATTGACATGACTCCTTCTATGTGTATATAAGTTTTTAATCTTTTCACCTTATCTCATTTCAATCAGCATTGCTAATCTTTTTGCCTACTTCCTAGAATAGACTTCTTAAATGACTAGGGACAGCTTCCATTTCTTAGTATCTGGATATCAATGATAACATATTCATCTGATCTCAGAGTCTCAACAAAATGCTTGGCAACTAGGAGAATAAGAACTTGAAATTATAAAGAATGAAAATACATGATGGTGTATTTTTCCTTTGACATTATTAAGTTAGAGAATTGTATTCACACATGAAGGTCTCAAACTGTGATCCTTTCCATGAGCTCCAAACAACAACAACAAAAAAAGGAACACTACATGCATCTCAGATGAAGGATTATTTGTAAAGCTCATATCTGGTAATCTCATTGGAAATTCACTCCCTAATTATGGTCAAAGCGAGCTAATATTCTGTGAAGAATTCTTGAGTTAAGTGTAGTACATTCAGCTCTAATGCCAGTATTTTGTGCTCAGGATGTTAAGGAGGGAGGTGATGAGGTTAAGACCCACGAAGGCTGCAAAGTAAGTTGTAAGTTCCAGGATGTCCAAGGAGGCATGTTGTAACTCTATTTTGTTTCCAAAAATAAGAACTATTCTTTTGATTTCCTTTCTCTTATTTAATTTTTATTTAAGTAGAGAGTTGCCATAATTGTGACTTTTGTCGCTCATCTTTGGGAAAAGGTTAAACGTATCTTATAGGTGAAAAGAAAGAGGTCAGGTATGTAGAGCAGCATGACTTTTTAGAATAAACAGAAAAAGTGGGCAGAGAAGCGTGTCTGGTAGAGGTTTAAATATCCTCGAAGGAAGAAGACGGGAGTAGAGGTCTGCCACTGGAGAATACTCTAAAGATGCAGGTTATTATTTATGGAGATGTAAATAACTGGAACGTTGTAGGAAGCGGCAAGATTACCCAGAGCTAAAAAGAATGTCTGGAAAGAAGAGAGCCCACAATGAAATCCGGAATAATAATGCAATATCAACCTGCAATCTCCCCACAAAAAGAGAATCAGAATGGGATCACTAAGGAATTCTGGAAGATGAGAGAACAGATAGAATCACAGAAGTCAAGAGAGAGCGCACCATGGTGTAAAGAATAGTTATAGTTACGAAAGTCACAATCCCCATAGAAAGGAAGGCATTCTACTAAATTTACCATTTTCAGGGTCCATAAATCAATAGGGTATGGTTGAAATTATAAGCATAGAAGCAAAAATGTAGGACTTCTGATGTTTCTATCCATAATTATGATTACTGATGCTGCACAGGGATTTAGATATGAATAATGGAGGCAGTTGTATAAAACATTAAGTTAGAGAAAAGAAGACAGGAGTGTGGCAGCTTCTGAAAGCTGAAAAGTTATGTGGAGTATGTTGTTTTACACATACACACACATGCACACTCACTTTTAAAGAGGAGGCAAAGATCAAATCAAAAAAATAAGTAAATGGAGAGGGAAGGAAAATGGTAGCAAATGAGTAGGGCCCTAATCATATTAGTTTGCTAGGATTGCCAAAGCAAAATACCACAGAGTAGATGATGTAATTACAGCGCTTTATTTTAGGTTTATTTTTAGTTATGAAGATTGAAAAGTCAAGAACAAGGTATCTGCAGCATTAGTTCCTCCCAAGGTTATTTTTCCTGGCTACTAGATGCCCATTTTCTCTGTGTGTCAACATCTGGTCTTTATTGTTTCTTTGTGCATCTTATTTTCCTCTTCTTATAAGTAGGCCAGCAAACTAGACTAGGAAGGTCTAACCATTCTTGTTTGAACTTAGTTCATCTAAAATACCACCTCCAAAGAGAGTTATATCTTGAAACATTAAGTGTTAATACTTACATATCTTGTTTAGACTGATAGAGCTGAATCCATGATGCTGGTGGAAGTGAAGTTTGGGTTTGTGAGGAAAGAAAGAAGCATTGGAAAGATCTAGGTACTTGAAACTGACTAATAGTTGTTGGCTCTAATAATGATGATAGAAATATCCAGTTGGACCTTCTGTCATTTACAGTAGAGCAGTCTGTTCTCACATGTAGATATCTGGAGTTTATTTCCATTACTATCACCAAAGCCTTTTCCATCTCTATTGACTGAATCCATGAAGAGTATTTATAATTCACTCAACAGGTATGTGCAAAACACCTATCATATGTCAGGCACCAAAATATTTATGAAAAGAGAATCTCAACTTACTTATAGTATAAAAATATGTCATTAAGCTAAGCTTAACACTTTTAATTAATTCACCTTCTTGTATTCTCTGTTGTTCTGTGCTAAGCATTTTAATGCTTATACTTACAGATTATGTCAAAATATTGTGTCAAATTAAAAGTAAAGCATATGCTATGATTTCTTTTGGCAAACAGTAGAATACATTTATTTCCATTCTTGAATAACTTGTTCATAGGTGGGTTATGTCCTTATTTGCATGATTAGCTAAGTTGAATCTCTCTCTTTAAGAAGTCTAAAGGTTTAATCATTTTAGAGATGTTTTCATGGTATTTAGGTGTATGTTACAAAAATGTATAATTCTATTGAAAATTAATATCTATGTATGTGTATGTATATATGTATATATTTATAAATCTGAGCTGTAAATGATAGGGGTATTAAAGGAAAACTTTAATATAGTAAGGTTTAGCTTCCTAGACTGAACATAACTAAGCATATTTATAACTTGGTATAGTTATAACTAACAAGGATAAAATCCAAGATCATTAGCTTTATCCTCTGTCATGAATTTTATAGACATTGTGAATTAAAAAAAAAAAACCTGATCTCTCGGTAACTAGGAGTCATTAATTCTTTGTTAATGCAACACACTTTGGCTCTTTGGGCATTATTACAACGAAGAATTGTGTTTTACAAAGTAAGTCAAGAAAATACATTAAACCATGACCCCTTTACTTTGGAGGACTCTAGTTTAAGTGCCCTGAAATGAACTTTTTAGTTAATTAGCATTCCTCTGTTTGTCACTTTAAGTAATTACTCTTCTCACTTTAATTGAAGTGTTATACGTGAGATGCTAAGAGCTTAGAAACATAGCCACCTGATGAATTGAGTTCACTAGAAACAAAGCAGATAGTTGTCATCAGGAGTCAATGAAATAGCCTGTTGGGAGGAGGAGAGGGGAAGCCAAGTAATGGGAAGAATTAACATCTCTTGCTCCAGTAATTGTGTTGGAAGGATGGGTTTCAAATATCCATTAATTTAAGTGGTCTTTATTCCATCATTAAGCAAACTGCATATTTGGCACCAGCTTTTTCATACATTTAGCACAAATAGACCATGGTGTGCGTACATGCCCTTGGGAGTCATTCTTACAATAAGCATTTGAAGCTCTCTGCATCTGTGCCTCCTGTGCATGATGCAAATGTAACCAAGGATGGGTGATTACTGGGCAAGGTCTTAAGGTCACTGCTCCATATCTAGAGAGACAGAAAATCAGCTTTTCACCTCTGAGTGCAGAAGCCTCGATGTCTGTTTGTTCAAGGGTAATATGTCCCTGAGAAAATCGCTGTGTACCACTCAAGTCGCTACAATCTTTAAAGTTTTAAATAATAATTTAAAAAACGTACCATCCTCTCCAGGGGTTCAGCATCAAGATTAGGCTCCTCGAATCCTCTATTCTATATTTTAACGTTTTTGAAATCGGACACTACTTCTTATACTTCCCTTCTCTAACCCTTTGCAAAGACACTAATACATGACCAATATGTTAATATTTGGGTAATCTCAGAGATTAAGACAAAATATTATCTGTCAATTTGCTGTGAGTCAACAAATATGCTGTTTTTCTTACATATACACTATTAGATAGCAAAAGAGGTGCCAGGTAATATTGTATGCCTCATCTCCTCAGTCTTCCCCACAAGGGGTGCTAATATGCAACTGTTCTTACTTTGATGAATATCATAAATATGAAAAATGTCAAAAATTGAATTTATTTATTTATTCACTGACATAGTCAGTCCACACCCATTTTGATCAACTTCAATAGAAAGAAATACAATAACCTGGTGAACACACAAGTATAGGACACTTATTTGGGTCAAGTAAATAAAGAGGATCCTGGAAAATAATAATCTTGTCTTCAAACATATCCATACTGACTCATGGTTTGGGCTTTGAGGCCATGCTGCTTTGTACTGCCAAATTAAAATAAAGATATTTTACTCTTCTGACTAAAGTACCCTTCACTGAAACAATTTTAAAGTCTACTGATCTATATAAAATTATCACCTAAGAAAAGTGTGGATATAATTAGTGGGTGTTTGAATCTAAGCTTTACCCTGTAGCACTCAGGAAGCGCCAGGATCCATCAATACAACTTAGAGACATTATATCTTCACCTATAGTATTTCCCATCATCATATATTCAAGCTCAGGTGTCTTTTTATGAACTGGTATAAGCCTCCAGTTTGAGACTATGCCATAGTGACATAGAAATAAATGCCCATTTGTTGCATTATTGATGTTGATGTTGTTAGAAGATACAGCTTAAACATCCCCAGAATCTTAGGTTGTCATCACTGAAAATCATTTAATATAGACTGATATTGATATGAGTTGTCTGAAACTAACAATTTATTTGTTCCTAAAAATATGACAAATTCCTACCTTAGACAAATTAGACTTTAAAAAAAAATAGTTGAATGGGGGTGGAGAAATGGCTTAGCAATTAAGAGCACTGGATACTCCTCCAGAAAACCCAAGCTAGATTCACAGCCTCCACACACATAGCAGCTCACAACTCTCAAACTCCAGTCCAAGGGAATCTGTAGTAATAGGGGAGCTGCCTGCTTTTCGTCCAGCCCGGCTCCAGCACGGCTAGCTTATACTCAGAAATAACAACACACAAATTGTATTCATTTAAGC
>LOEQ01004050.1:101223-111893 GCA_001685075.1 Bramus lutescens
AGGGGGAGGGAATTGGGAGGAGGGCAGGAGGTGGAAATTTTTAATAATAATACTAAAAATAAATAAATAAATAAAAAGATAAAATACATTCAGAAAATAGACTTCATTTGCTAAAGAGGCATTGGTAGTTCCTGGCTTTTATGGAAGTGTTTTAAAAAATTCAATGCCATCATTTGCTTACCTCCATAATGATGAACTGCAGTCAGAGTTCTTACTGGTCACACATACAAAAAGTGATTGGCACTGGTGAATTATTTATTCTGTTTCAACTTGACAACGGCTTGAACAATCTTTTCAAATTCATATTTTCATGGTTACCCATCTTTTAAGCATGGAAATCAAATTTTTTTTTCTCCTTTACAGCAGCAAATTTAATAGTTCCAATTTCCTCTGTATTTAAAAGCACTTCTTTATGAATGATCTCTTCCAAAGTACACAGACATTTGCTTGCAGAATTTATGTTCTTTGCATTGTTTTCTCTTATTGAATTTGTTTTAATTCATTTGCAAGTTAAAGGTACGATTTAGGGGTTTGAAATGCAGGAAGCTTTAAAAGCAAATTAAGAGGAGAAAGCCTAGCAATATCTTTCTTTTAATAATAACCTTGGATCAAACCTTTTTATTAATCAAAAAACCTTAATGTTAATAATTCCTGACCAACCCCATCCCATAAAAGAAGGTAATATTCTTTCTCCTTGCCAACAAGCCAGTAAAATTATCTGACTGGTAATTTTTCCAGAGAAGCATGTGCCTCATCAGAAATAATTACTTTGGATTAGCATGGTGGCATATGCCAATCATCCCAACATCTCCAGCATCAGAACACGCAAGAGAAGAAGATTCCCAGATCCCAGCCTGAGCTACACAGTGAGCTTCAAATTAAAAAATAATAATGATAATGATAATTTTAAAAGTCTGTTTTTACTCTTGTGTTCTTTGCTCTAACTCATCTTCAGAAGAGCAACCGTCTTCATCAAGCCTAGTTACCTCATTAGCAATATCAGCCAGGTATGCTCCACGGTGTCACCAGCAGCTCCAGTGGCTTCAACAGGACAGGACTGGCTTTAGAGATCAGAGTACAGATGGCTCCACCATGGGAGTCAGTACTAGACCAGCTGCCACAGAAGGATGGCCTTTTTGCCATAGGTAGGCTGATCACAAGGAGTACGGGCTTGTCTCCTGGCTACCAGACACCAACTCCTGTGAGAGTACACTGGCCTGAAGTGTACACTCACAGCAATTTTGGAAAGAGCCCTCAATGGCATTAGATCGTTTTCTTTCCTAAGTGTTCTTCAGCAAATGCTTTTAGCTTATTTGTACTTATTAACTTTATTGATGATGCTCAGACCGAGCGTCAAATTTGGACCTGCTCTTATCTTTTGCAATTTCCTCTGCTCCTAGTCCTTAATGGGCCAGGTACAAATATGTAAATACCATGCTTTGTTTTGGTAATTAATTTCCTTTAGGTCAAGACTGAGTAATAAGAATGCTACTTCCACTTTATGAATAATTCATTTCTGCAGATGATCTTTATTCGCTCGGAACCCATAGAAAGGTATCAATTTTTAAATACACATATCTATGCCTGAATCTTAGTTCTGCCCTGTGAGCTAAGTCACTAGGCAATTGGTTTAATCTTTCAGAGTCTCTCTGTCTCTATATAAAGATGAATTTAATGATGTCTGTGTCACATACTCATAGCAAGCAGTTTAAATAAATATATACATGTTAATAAGTATGAATGCTTTATGCTGGTGCATCATGTTTTTCCTCCCTTTCAGACTTGAATAAAATAAAAAAACTCAGCTAAATCAGAGTATTTTAATTTCTAGTAGTTTGTTTAAAAATATGGTGGCAAAAACATAAATAACCCAGGAAATTAAATATATACAAAATAAATGAGTAATAACTAACATTTTGATCTTAAAATATGATGGTGGAGATATAAACCAACTTGGTGATTAAACAAATGAATAAAACAGACAAATATGTAAATAGGCAGAGAAAACCACAGGAGCATATAAAAATATTTGTAAAATTTAAACAGATAGAGAAAACCAACACATCATATAAGCATATTCTCCAGATGATAGGAGTCCAGCACACTTTATGTGCCCAATCCCGTGGTAAATGCTTTTTTGTACAGTGTTTCCTCTGAGCCTTCTAACACCTCCTATGGGTGTACTAAGACTTCATTAACGATCTCTCACACTTGGGAAAACTTCTTCAAGGAGTGATATACTCAGTCAGTTCCACAGGTAGTGAGTTTCAAATTGAAGAGACCATTGACAGTGAAGTACATGAAGCTTAAGGATATCTAGTCTCACAAGAACTCTTAAGCACTGGCAGAGACCCAATCAGTGGGTTCCCACAGTGGCAGGCTTTTGTAGTATGCAAAATCAGGGCATCAGCTTTAGCAATGCAGCAAACACATTTGTTCTTGACCAAATACCTTCTCCATGAGACCTGCCTCAAATAACCTAGAATATCTATACTTTATGCCTTTTGCTTGTTCCCTCCTCATGATCTAGTGCACTATGTGTATGCATACATATTAATTTACATTGTTCACTGTCAAATTTTTCATTAAAGTATACAAAGGAAAGAAACACTTTTTTTTTCTGTCTTTTATACTCCGGTTACAGCTGTATGCAGGACTATGTAGCAAATTGATAAAAATTTGTGGAATGAATGAATAGACTGACATCCCTCAGAATTATAATTCTAGCTTTGGACTCTCTGTTATCTAACTCAGAGAGTGTCCTTCTGCCCCTCTCAGGGAGAGATGCCTCCTTCCATCATAAACAACTCTTCTTCCAGGTGCACATGAACCAAATTCCGACTTGAAGAACTTTAAGTTGGCTTTTAGATAATGATGAATGGGTTGCCATTTCATCGGTGTCCAAAATTATGAGAGACAACATTAGAGACCTGGAAAGTACAAAGCAACAAAGTTCACTGAAGATAGGAACATGCTGCTAAAGAAGAGGCTGACAGTAGGAAACCAAGCTTGGGAAGAATACAGTCCCTATGTCTGGGCATGACTCCCAGGCCCAGAGAAATCAGAGTTTGCATAAGAGATTTGGTTGAAGACAATAACTCTGACCTATGTTCCACCTTCATTCCCCATGAAGAACAGATACTTTATCATAGAAGACCCTTCTTGATTCCTCTCTGGCTTATTTAGCAGGAAACACTCTTTTCACAACATCGACGACATCCACATCATTGAGATCAACCAACTCATATTCTGACCTTCTTTTAGTGTAGACATTTGGAAGACTTGAGTACTCTGTTTATGTTCTCAAAATCAATGCAAGAAAGCATGATGGTAGCATACTTTTATGAACTGAGGGAAGAAATTAACTAATTATGCTATGAAATTCTGATGAACTAAAAACTCCTCTAAAGAATTTTTATTTAACAAAAGGAACTATAAATCTATGCTATCATCAATAGCTATTTCTAATGCTTGGAGTACTGCATACATATTGGTGATATGATGATGATGTTTCATTAATAATCTATTGGGTTAAAGACAAAGATTTAATCTTATAGAACTCTAAATACAAATGACACAAGATCCATCCTGTGAATTTCCTTTTCACATCCACAGTGTTTCATCACAAAATATTAAACCATAAAGGTTTAATTTCCCCACTTTATGGATGATTTTAAGAATAAAGAAAAGGCAAATATAAGCAAATTTCACTTTCTAGCATTTCAAACCAACTCATGCAAAAAAAAGCTTTCAAGTCGCCCCCTCCACCTAATGAACTTTTTAAATCAATCCTCCCTGCCACTGAGTAACTCTTCCCAGCCTTGTCCAAGGGTAACCACTGGCAACAGGAGTAGACAAAGTCCAATAAAAGGGAAACGTGTGCCCAGCACATGACTGAAGAGCAGGCAACACCATAGGTTCAATTACTTTCCATCCTACTTGACCAAAAAAGGTAGCTCATAGAGCTGAGAATGGTATCTGGAGAGGAATTACCCATGGAGCCACATGCAGTGTGGGACATTAGTTAATTCCCATTGGGTCAACTTCAATCCCTAGATAATAAGAGATGAGGAGGGAAAAGAACTTCCTTTTTTTTTTCTCTCTCCTATGGACCATGTGTGGTTTGCATATGTAGCCTGTCTGGTGGAACCCC
Organism: Bramus lutescens; assembly: GCA_001685075.1. Classification (NCBI taxonomy): domain Eukaryota; kingdom Metazoa; phylum Chordata; class Mammalia; order Rodentia; family Cricetidae; genus Bramus; species Bramus lutescens. Next base: position 105,377 of record LOEQ01004050.1, read on the forward strand.
AACAAGTATGTCGATTCACAAAACATGTTCCTTTCTGGCATGACATGAATTGGCAGCCTGATAATCCTTCATTTTGCATTGTTTGTGTGATAGTTAATCTTGATTGACAACTTGCTAGAGTTTAGAATCACCATGGAAACAGATCTCTGGCCATGACTGAGAGGAGTATTAGATTACGTGAAGTCTGAAGACCCACCTTAAGAGTGTACAATTCTATTCTGTGGACCGGGATTCACAATTGAATGGAAAGATACCATGAGTTGAACACAAGCATTCATCCTTCCCTGCTTCCTGACTGAGGATATAATGTGACCAGGCTCTTTCCTGCCGTAGCCACTAAGACTTCCCTTGAGTTATAAGTCAGAGGACACCACTCCTTCCTTAAGTTGCTTCTGCGGGGTAGTTTATCACAACGAGAAAAGTAACTAATACAGCTTGCTCTCCCTTTTTTTCTCCTTCGTCTCAATCCTCAAGTTCCTAGGCTTCCATTTCATCATAAATCATAGTTCCAATAAACTAGTCCCAGGCTCTATGTGTAGAGAATTTTGTCAGTTTTAAGAAGTGTTATAAACTGAAAATTTGTGTCTCCTGAGACACATATCTTGAAATATGAGCCTCCACGATGGTAGGATTAGGGGACGAGGCATTTTTGAGATAATGAGGTCATAAGTGCTCATAGAGGTATTTCCTCATTAGGAAGGCATCAACTGAGGTTTCTGTCCTGCACAATTCCCGCAGTCGTTAAGTCCCGAACAAATCACACAGAGGTCTACATTAATTATAAACTTATTGGCCTACTATCTCAGACTTCTTATTAACTCATAACTTATATTGACCCATAATTCTTTCTGTGTTAGCCACGTGACTTGGTACCTTTTTTGGCAAGGCAGTCACATCTTGCTTGCTCTGTGTCTGGCTTCCTTTCTGTATGGGTGATGACTGCAGACTGAAACTTCCCTCTTCCCAGAATTCATGTTGCCCTACCTCTACTTCCTGATTGCTGTCCCTGCCTATACTTCCTGCCTGTCTACTGGCATTTAAAATACAAGTGGCAGGGTACAGACCATTGTCCCACGGCAGAAAGAAGGAGGAAGCTCACAGACCTCTTTGACGCTTTCTTTATATGCATCAACATCAAGAAGGTAGGCACAGATTTTGTTGGTATCTTTGTTTTAAAGTTTTTAGGCTTCAAAACTACATGAAATAAATAAATTTTATTCATAAACTATGTGGTTTATGGTATTTTACTTTGTAAAATACCTAACAAACTGGACTGGGACTGAACGAGTATGGGATCAAACTGGGCCCTCTGAATGTGGTTCACAATTGAGGCAGACTGAGAAGCCAATGATAATGGCCCTAGAATTTGTCTCTACCGCATGTACTGGGTTTTTGGGATCCTATTCTATTTGGATGCATACCTTCCTAAGCCTGGATGAAGGGGTGAGGGCCTTGGACTTCCCACAGGGCAGGGTACCCTGCCTTCTCTTAGGACTGGAGGGGGAGGGAGGAAGGATGAGTGGGGGAGCAGGAGGGAAGTGGGAAGAGGGGAGGAAGTGAAAATTTTGAATGGTATTGTTTATAAAGTAATAAAAATATTATTAGGACAAAAACCTAACAAACCAAAGCAAGGCAAGTTTTAAAACTGAAGATATTTTCAAAAGAAGAAACATTTCTGTCCATAAAGCATTTTTGGAAATACGCTGTTAAGCTAAAGGACAACATGGATTCCCTCCATCTAGACCCCAAGTCATCCTCACCAATAAAGATTAGATATACAAAAATAGCTACCAAGTCAGCCAAAGTAACTTATCTTGCATAAAGTTCATGACAAGGTAACACACAGCAGATACTAAGAAGCCATATTAATACAAAATATATTTGGACAAAGTATATTTCTAGTAATTTATGTCAATTTTCCAAAATACAATTTGGAAAGAATTGATCCCAGTAACCTGCCTGTTCAGTTGTTTCTTAGCCAGAACACACAAAACAGGTATTCAAGTTCACAAGGTCACTCTCAGGTCCTCAGAATAAAAGGCCAATGTAGTAAAAGATAAGTCTTATAGATCAGGCCTCTAAAATTGTACATTCCTAATTGACACAAATCTTAAAGTAATTTCCTGAGCTCTATTTGGATCTAAGTGTCTTGATTCTGTTAGTGACAAGTTATTTGAAATTAGAAACGGCATTTAATTTCCTGGCTTCATTTATACCATTGAAGGCTGTTTTCTTCATTAGATCCCTTTGTGAATATACATTCTTAGAACTGCCAATAATTGTGTAGGAATATACATAGTCAATCTTATTCAAAATTGTAATAAGCTGCAAGGCTTGTTCTGATTCCTCATAACTCATCTATCATCCTACACCTGAAGGATGGTGACTATTCAAACGAATAGAAAAGATTGGGGGCTGACAACCATACACATCCAAAGTGAGATAATATGTATCATCTTTAACCTACTTTCAGCTTCCTAGTGGGCAGGCTTTTGGGTAGGAGGGCAAATGAAAATTAAGTTACTGTATGCAGAGAACATAGAAGCTGCACAAAAGCATCCTTCCAGTGGCTGAGTTCTAATGTCAAAGATGGCATCTCAGGGCTTGACAAAATGTTTCATTCAATTCAGAAGGTCACTATTATTCTCTCTGTTTTGCAGAGTCACTCTTTGTTACCAAGAAAGGTGCAAATCTAGTTAGATAAAACCATAAAATAACACTATTTGTTTAGATATCTGTGAATATGTATTTATTTTGCCACCAAACATCCACATATCTGTCATGACTTCTACAGTAGCAAAATAACCAGTTAATTCTTCACTACACAGACATGGAGAGGATAATTCTAGCCCCAGGAGTTCAGGAATAAAGGTAGAGAATAGGAAACTGACCCTGCATAGGGCCAGTAGACATCTTTCTGCAGTGTTTGACCCATAGTCTTTTGTGGTAAAGAGAATGCAATGCAGGCAGACACTGAGATTGCCTTGTCTGAGACATAAGATATGCTTCCTGACATCCATCTTCTTGCTTTTTAGAAAATCACTGAGCGTTTACCATTGCCTGGTCTTATTTGAAAATTTTCTAAACTTCTGATAATCTATCAATAAATCACCTGATCATTGAGCTATAGTTATTACTTATAATCAAGAAGCTTGATTAAAATGTTTTCTGGGGGCCTTCTACAATCAATAGCACTTGCTGTAGTTAGTTTGTTTGCCAGCATCTAGAGTTGAGTTCCCAGCATCAGGAAGCTCACAGCCATTTGTAACTACAGCTCCAGGGTATCCAACTTCCTATTCTAGCCTTTGTGGATACCTACAGTCTTGTAAACACACACACACACACACACACACACAAACACACACACGTGCACACACACACATACTTCAGTAAAAACAAACCTTTAACCATGATGTTTAGCATAAAAAGTTTATGCCCAAAGTAACACTGAGATTGCCAGCGACATAAAAGTGCGCAAACTATACATTGCTAGTACATTTGCTTCATCTATGAAACAGAAATTGTTACCTTCTCACATATAACCTGTAGATTACTTCAAAGAGAAGAGACCATAAGACTGCAAATACATTCTTTACTGTGTGATCTCCCTAGAGAACTATGGCATAATGTGACAGCTCTCTAGAGAGGAGCTTTCAAAGAGTAATAGATCACAGTACCTTGTTACTGATACTTCTGAATCAAGCACTTGTTACAGCAATGGCTGCAAATTATGAAACATATTTCAGATTCAGCAGACAAAATATCCAATTAAATTCGGTGGTAATTTTTAATAATAATAATAATAATAATAATAATAATAATAATAAAATGTGAAAAAAGAACAGGAAAAAATTGAATTTCAGATAACAAAATTTTCAGACACAGTATGCCCCAGATATTGGAGGGAGAACAATGATGCTAAAATACTCTTATTGTTGATCTGAAATAAAATTTAACTGGGCATTCTGCACCTGTATTTTCTAAATTTGTCCACTTTTAATTTGAGATTATGTGAGTTCAAGAGTTCAAATGAACTATAGGTAAATTAGCGAAAAATAATATGCATTATTGCTTTATGTAGATAAAAAGACCTGAAAAAATAATTAAATTTATAAAATCCCTGAATAATCAAAGAGGTTTTTTTCTTTAATCCAAATGGAGAAGTTGTAGTATAATCAACTGTTAAGGTCAGTCCATTCACTTGTATGAGTTATAGACAAAGGGAAAAGATTATGATCAATGAGGTAATGGAATAAATAACATGGCTTAGAGGCAAGAATAGAAACAACTGAATCAAAAAACAAGTAGTTAAATTAATGTATGTTCATAAATATTGTTCAAAAATTGACATTCATTTTTATAAAAATATTTTGATCATTTCCTCTCTTCTCACTCCGCCCAGATCATTACCACTTTTATATTTCCCAATTTATTGTTCTTTCCTCTCTTCCTCTTTTACTGACTCAAATCTCTCTCTCTCTCATACACAAACACACACACGCAGACACACAATAAAAATCAAAATAAACAAGCAAAAAACCAATAATACAAAAAGATTCAAAACAAAACAAAAAGGTTCACAAAAACAACAACAAAAGAATGACCAAACAACAAATAAACAAAAATGTAGAGTTCCTCTCATATTGGACAACTACTCCTAAGCATGGGAACTGCTCTGGAGTGAATCACAATTGACATACTCAGTAACACTACTTTGGAAAAAACATATTTCCCTTTTCCAGTGGGTATCAGCTGCAAGTAACTTCTTGGTTAGGGATGTGACTCCGTGTCCACGTCCCCATTCAGTGCTAGGACACCATCTCAACTTGGGTAGGTCTTGGGTCGGCTGACACAGGCTCTGTGAGTATATATGTGCATCAGTCCAGTGTATCTGGAAGATGGTGTTTCCTGGGACTCATCTATCTTCTCTTGCTACCACAATCTTACTTCTTCCTCTACTGTGTAGATCCCTTAGTCTTGAGAGAAAGGTTCAAGATGAAACTCATGCATGATATTGCTAAAGTGGCCAAGAACCTGAGACTAGATAGGTCAGTGTCCTAGGAAAAAAAAAACCTATCTTCTTCAAACCCCTCCTTACTATATGGCAATTGACTACATCTTTGGACAAAACTGCATCCTACAGGATAGGAATAGAGCTTTACAAATCAAACATCTAAAAGAGAATTAGTATATAAAATATATAAAGTTAAAAATTTTTGAGCATCAAGAAAACTAATAACCCAATACAAAAGTGGGTATATAACCAAACATAATTCTCAAAAGATGAAACACAAATGACAGATATAACCTAAAGAAATGTTCAACATACTTAGTCATCAAGGAAACGCAAATTAAAGTACTTTGAGATTTCATCTCATACCAGCCAGAATGGCCAAGATCAATTAAACAAATGACAGTTACATGCTGGCAAATGCTGAGAATACTTATTCACTGCTGGGGGGACTGCAAAGTAGTACAGCCACTTTTGAAATCAATGTGAAGCTTCCTTAGGAAGCTAGGAATCAATAGACCTCAAGAACCAGCTATACCACATCTAGGTCATATACACAAAGAACTCTACATTCTAATCCAGAAATACTAAATCATTCGTGTTCATTGTTGCTCTATTCATGATAGCCAGATATGGTAAACAGCCTAGAAGTCAATCAACTGATAAGTGGATAACAAAAATGTGGTATATTTTCACAATTGAATAATAGTCATCTGTTAAGGAAAATTAGATTTGCGGGTAAATTGTGATGGACCTAGAAAAAAAATCATCCTGTTTTGAAGTAACCAAAGACCCCAAAAGACAAATATTGTGTGCATTCTCTTATATTGGCTGTAGCTTTAAAATTCCAACCTGTGCTACAATCTGAAATATCACAGGGGTTAGGTTCCTAGTGCAGAGCCAGAGAATGACAAGTATCTCCCAGGAAAACAGAAAGTGTTACAGAGACCAATAGGAAACTAAATCTAAATGTCATGTGTTCCAATTGTGGCAAACTAGGTCACCTTAAAAGTCATCCAAAGCAGGCATTCCTAGAAACAATGCTTTTTTTTTTCTAAGCATAATCCACTCAGAATGTCCCTCCCTTCTGGATTATGCAGAAAGTGTGGCAAAGGCAGGCACTGGACTAATGAATGTAGGTCAGTAATTAATATTCAAGGTAATCCTTTGCAGTAAGGGGCCTCTCGCAGGTCCCATGCCAAATCTGGTTCATTTGTTTCTTCCCATCATAGAGAAAACTCCTTCCCAGAGCAATTAAAGAAACGAATGTTTATTGTAAAAAATAATGCTGCTCTGGATAATAGAACAGCTATAGAAGAGAGAACAAAAAATTCAGGAGAAACAATAAAGTGAGTAGTTTGCCAAACTTCTATAAATGAGCAAAGACCAAAATTAAAAATACAAATAAATGATGTTTGTAGTGATAAGGGGAGAAGGCCTGGCCTGCTTTTTGTCCGGCTGGCTCCCGCACGGCTAGCTTATACCCAGAAATAACAACACACAAAT
>LOEQ01004050.1:132317-162287 GCA_001685075.1 Bramus lutescens
AACTCACAGAGATCTGCCTGCCTCTGCCTCCTGAGTACTAGGATTAAAGGCGTGCACCACCACCACCCGGCCCTATAGCCTTTCTATATACTGGTGAGGTACATAGTTAGTAAAAGCTAATGGGTTTAAATATCATAAGAGGAATTTCATCAGGCAACACTATTACCATCTCTCTATCATAGATGAAGACATGGATTCATAACATTCAAAGTCAGATAAAGTCACACAATCAGCAGTGTCTCCTTCACATCTTAAATACGGATACCTAACATTCTCCCTGAAGAACTTCCTGCCACTTGGATTGTCCCATATTCTCTGCAAAGAAAACTAAAAGACAGAAAAAATAGTAGACCTAAACATGAGTGTGAAACTAATTAGCTATGTCACCTTGAGCTAATGCTTTACCACCCAGAACAAAATTAGAATCACCTGGCGTGTTGTTTGCCAGTTTGTTTAATTCCAAAAACAGTTTTTAAGACTTCACTTCAAACTCCCTGACGCAATCTTGCTGGAAGTTACTCCTGAGAAATCTGCATTTTTCAAAGCTCCCCAGAAGAAGGCAACCTAGAGAGAGCCTGAGAGTTACTGAATGTTGACTCTCCCAGAGAGCTGCTGCAAAGCTTAACTACTCTCAAATAAATTTGGTTGCTCTTCTTCTTGCCTACATAGTCTCACTTTTCCATGTGTAAAATGATGGGATTCCAGTCATATGTGACCTCAACAAGATTTCTGTAACCGTAAGCTTATCTCCTTTTAAGTAAAATTTGAGAAGTTTATACATGAAACTTACATCTACATTACACGTCTCCCCAACTCCTCCTATGCCTTTCTTCCAAAATTCATTATCTTTTAAAATTATTGTTGCATATTTACATACATAGCTGTATATGTAAATACGTTTATATTTATGTACACTGATATATATAATCCATTGAATCCATTTAATTTTGCTTGTGTGTACATGTGTCCAAGACTGACTACTTAAAGAGTGGACAACCTATGTGAGAGCTCATTCCCAGAAGAAAATAAGTCTCCCTTCCACAGTATATTATCTTTGGTTCTATAGATTTATCTACAAGTTTCATGATTTCACTTTTCTTTACAAATTAATAGAAATCCATTATGTGTATATATAATTTTCATTCTTCATTCTTAAAGATTTCTTTACATTTATTTATTATTTTTATTAACCTATATATTTTTCTTTGCTCCCTTTCCTTCCTCCATTCCTCCTCTTCTACACTCCCAATTTACTGAGAATATCTTTTCTTTTTCTACTTCCCATATATATTAGATCCATGTATGCCTCTTTTAGGGTCCTCCCTGTTGTCTAGGTTCTTGGAATTGTGAATTGTAGACTGGCTTTTCTTTGCTTTATGTCTAAAAGCTACTTATGAGGGAGTACATATGATATTTGTCTTTCTGGATCTGAGTTACCTCATTCAATATGATGTTTTCTAGATCCATCCATTTGCCTGCAAATTTCAAGATGTCATCATTTTTCTGGTGTGAAGTACTCCATTGTGTAAATATGCCACATTTCCTTTATTCATTCTTCAGTCGAGGAGTATTTAGGTTGTTTCCAGGTTCTGGCTATAACAAATAATGCAGCTATGAACATAGTTGGACACATGCTATGAACATAGTTGAGCAATTATACCACATGTGGTATAATTGAGCATCCTTTGGGTATATACCCAAAAGTAGTATGGGTGGGTCTATATCTTGAGGGAGGTTGTTTCCTAATTTTCTGAGAAATCACCGTACTGATTTCCAAAAAGACTATACCAGTTTGTACTCCCACCAGCAATGGAGGAGTATTCTCTTTAACCCATTTCCTTTCCAGCATAAGCTGTCAAAGTGTTTTTAATATTGACCATTCTTGCAGGTATAAGATGGAGTTTCAAAGTTGTTTGATTTGCTTTTCTCTGATGGTTAAGGATGTTGAACATTTCCTTAAGTGTCTTTCAGCCAATTTAGATTCCTCTATTGAGAGTTCTTTGTTAGTTCTGTCCTCCATTTGTTCCATTGGATTATCAGTTTCTTGAGTTCTTTATATATTTTGGAGATCAGCACTATGTTGACATGAAATGTCCTTCTATATATGTGTGGCTTTTATTGGTCAATGACTAAAATTGCTTTGGTCTAAGGGAAAGTAGAATAAAGCGAGAATTCTAAGCAGAGATATAGGAGAAAGTAGGCAGAGTCAGAGAGACACCCTGTAGCCACCAAAGGAGACAGACTCCCTGGAACCTTACAGGTAACCACAAGCCTTGTGGTAAAATATAAAGTAATAGAAATGGGTTGATTTATGATGTAAGAGCTAGCTAGAAATATGTTTAAGCTATTGACCAAACAGTATTGAAATTAATATAGCTTCTATGTGATTATTTCAGGTCTGGGCAGCCAGGAAATGAACAAGCAGCCTCCATATACAAATTGGTACCAAAACATGGGCAACTACATCACATAAAACCTGAGAGAGCTTGGAAAGGACTTCTAGACACAAAAAGAACAGAGTTTAGTGTAGCTTTTCAGTAGCAGTATTTTTGTTGTTGTTGTTCTGATGGGCTCTGTTCACTGGTAGTGAGCAGAGGCACCACAACTCCTTTACGAGAGGTCTTCCTAATTCAGCATTAGCAGCAAAAAAAGTGCAACTTCTTCTATTTTTTCCAATAGAGAAAAGTCAGTTTATTGGTACTTAGCAGCAAGGGCAATGACAGGAAAGTGGCCTGCTGGCAGACAGTGCCCTGCAGTGGGAATTTTTGTCTTGTTTTTTGTGTTGTTTGTTTCCCTGTCTCTCCCCTCCCCTCTAACCCTCTCCCAAGGTTCTCATGCTCCCAATATACTCAAGCGACCTTGTCTTTTTCTACTTTCCATGTAGATTAGATTATGTATATCTCTCTTAGGGTCCTCATTGTTGTCGAGGTTCCCTGGGATTGTGAATTGTGGGCCAATTTTCTTTGCTTTATATTTTAAAAGTGTGCAACTTCTTTAAGAAATGACAGCTCCCTCGTTGGTGCTAGTTGCGTGAACAGCTCTGGCTCTTTCAAGAGGCCGAGTATTTAAACGGGGTTTATGAGAATAGTGACATAATTTGCTTAATGATAACATAGACACGCTGCAACCCTGGACCTGGGACAGTGTGCATGACTCTCAAGGCAGTGAACATGCCTCTGCCATGATGGAGTCAACAGGGAGGGCCATGGAGTTGGTTCTAGTCATGGCTGCTTAGCATTAAACAAACAAACAAACAAAAAGCTCTCCTAGTCAAAAAAATAATTACAGATACATGCGCGATAAATCCAAATGGAAAAGGCCTCTAAATGAGCCCCGCAGTGTTGTATAAATGTACCTAGGCTTGGGAGAGAGAGGAAAAAGTGTACAGACAATTATAATATAAAAGAGTACAGACAGTATTAGTTTAAAGGAGTAAAGGTAATAAAATAGAATCACAAGCAAAAGGAAATTTGAGTTATGATGATGTATCATCTGCAGGGTAAAATTTCATTACTTGAGCATGTATATATATATANATATATATATTTAAAAATTAAATCCGACTTTGGAAATGGGCAATGGCTATCCTGCTCTAAATTCAAGCATGTTGTTAAAAGAAAAATTCAGAGTTTCTGTCTCATATCAAGAGCCATCTGGTATGGGACAGAAAGAAAAAAAATTAGGAAAGATTTTACTTTTTCCCATAAATATTTTTGTCTCTATTATAACTTTTATTGAATATATGTCTATATGAATAATGTTTAAGTTTTCCACAGTGAACAGTAAGTTTTCCTGCAGTAATTTCTGAAGTTTCCAGTAGAAGATGGGGCCTCACAATGATTCCATCTGGTTGCTGGTTGATGATATGATGTCATGATGCTGATAGTGCCACTTTAAGATTGTTTTTGGATACTAGCTAATCAAAATGATTCCAACTTGTAGTTGAAATATTTCACCTTCTTACAATGTTCTAGCCAGAACTTCAAATAAGAACTTCAGAAAACCCCTACTGACAACTCAGAGACTATTTTGCAATTATACCAGATAGCATTCTTGAAACTTAACCATAATTTTTATTTTACAGTATTTCATAGAAATAACATCACCCCATGACAGCTGGAAATAATCTAGAAGATGACATCCTCTCTCCCAACAAAGCTTGTCCTCATGGTTAGGGACATTGGTTAGGGGTTGATTATAACATATAGTTGGAGATTTTTGCAGAAATTATATAGACTCAGGGATCTCTTTAGAAATAAAAAGAACTTTACTCTTAACACTACTTTCACTGTGTATCATAAGTTTGGGTATGTTGAATGATAATTTTCATTGAATTTTAGGAAGTCTTTAATTTCTTCCTTGACTCACTGGTGATTCAGGTGAGCATTGTTTAATTTCCATGTGTTTGTGGGCTTTCTGAAATTAGTGTTGCTGTTGAATTCTGATTTTAAGCAATGGGAATCCGATAAGGCATATGGGGTTATTCCAAATGTTTTTGCACCCGTTGAGATTTGCTTTGCTACCTAGTATGTGGTCAATTTTTGAGACATTTCCATGAGTCACTGAGAAGAAGGCATATTCTTTTATGTTTGGATGGTGTGTTCTATAAATGTCTGTTAAATTCATCTGAGTCATAACATCTGTTAGTTCCCTTATTTCACTGTTAATTTTCTTTCTAGTAGACTTATCCAGTGGTGAGAGTGGGGTGTTGAAGTGTCCCACTATTGGTGTGTGGGGTTTAATATGTGACATAAGTTTTAAGAGTGCTTCTTTTACATATGAGGATACCCTTGTATTTGAGATTTCCTCTTGAATGGATTTTTCCTGTAACATATATGAAAGGTCTTTGTCTCTTTTGATTGATATTAGTTTGAAGTCTATTTTGTTAGATATTAGGATAGCTATGCCAGCTTGTTTCTTTAGTCCATTTAATTGGAAAATTTCTTCTTGACCCTTTACTCTGAGGTGATATCTGTCTTTGAGGTTTAGGTGTGTTTCTTGTATTCAGCAGAAGGATGGATTATGTTTTTGTATCCAATCTGGTAGCCTGTGTCTTTTTATAGGTGAGTTGAGTTCATTTATATTAAGAAATATTAATGACCAGTGATTGCTATCTTTTGTTACTTTAGTTTTTGTTGTTGGTGATTTTATTGTGTGTGTTTTTCCCTTCTTTGGGATTTGCTGCTGTGAGATCATCTATTGACTGTATTTTTATTGATGTATCTAACTTCCTTGGTTGGAATTTTCCTTCTAGTACTTTGTGTAGGGCTGTGTTTTTTGGTCCAGTCTATTTTGTGTTCTGTCAGTTTCTTGTATCTTCATATGCATATCTTTCTTTAGATTGGGAAAGTTTTCTTCTATAATTTTTGTTGGATATATTTTCTGTGCCTTTGAGTTAGACTCTTCCTTCTATTCTTATTATTTTTTTGATTTGGTATTTCATGGTGTCCCATATTTCTTGCATATTTTTTGTTAAGCTTTTGTGAGATTTAACACTTTCTTTGACTGCTGAGTCTATTTCCTCTTTGGGGCCTGTTCTGGTGGAGATTGCTGGCTTGGGCCTTCTCCTGTGGGTGTCCCTATCTTCAGCCTGCCCCACAGAGGTCCCTGTCTTGGGCCTGCTCCTTCAGAGGTCACTGGCCTCTTCCTGATTCAGCAGAAGTGACTATTTGGGGCCTGCTCTGTTGGTGGTCACTGGCTCAGTCCTGCTCCATAGGAGGTTGCTCCCTCCTATCTGCTTCTGTGGACATCTCTGGCTCAGGCCTTGGCCTCCACAGGGAGGTTGCAGAGTCCTCTATAGTTATTTTTTACTGGATTAAATGATTGAGAGATAGCTAAGTTGACTTGCCTTACAAATAAGAGGACTTGAGTTTTATCCTAACATTCACATAAAAATGCCAGATCTAGTGGTGCATGATTAAAACATCAGTGTTGGGGAGGTCTCAACAGATTTCTTGAAAGAGCATAAAGACTAGAATTTTCCTGTCTGGCTCTTGAGGAAAGGAACAGTTATGTGACAAAATCTCCTTAAAGAATCATTCTACTACTGAGAAACAGAGCTTTCTGAAAGCAAAGGACAGATGTATCTTTCTTACTATATCAGCTCATTTTTAATGACAATAGCAAAGTATCAGTGGAAGAGGTAACCATAAAGAGAAAATACTGTTCATTGCGCTCACAGTTCTAGAGAGTCATTGCATGGTGCCAGCATCAGATTGGCTGGAGCGAAGACTCATGGTGGGTGGAATGACAATGACTGGAGTCCTTGTAAAGAATATTATTTTGCTAGAAAAGAGGCCATAAAATGATCAGGAGTCAGGCTCACTTTTGTAACAGTGTAGTATCAAAGCTAACTTGGTGTCCCATGAGAGCTATCTTAACACCTCTGAGGATACAACACAGGAATGCCTCTGGGAGAAAAAGCTATCACAAGCATTGCTTCCCCTCAAACCACAGACAAGAATGAACATGTTGAGGATGCCTTGCAACCAGTATCTTGTTTGATTGATTTGCTCATTTATAGACCCAAGCTTCTGACAGGAAGTGTCAACAGGGACCTGTCTTACACTCCTGTCTATAAAATCATTCAGAGGTTTTGTTTTGTTTTAAAAAATGCATATAAAATCAGTCCAAAATGTGATGGAGAATGGCTAGAGTTATTACAAATTAAATTACCTGCATGGGAATGTGTCAGTAGAGTTAAGGGAAGAATTGAGCACTGGAGAAAAGGAAGAGTGTAGAGTCCAAGAGTTAGCAGAAAATATGTGTCCAGCTAAATGTATTGTCCCAAAATGGATACAATGACTGGAGATGACAAACCACCCTGCAAACACACAAGTTAATATGCTATTTTCCCTGCTTTATTTCTGAAATAACCTTGGCCATTTCCTACTGATATGTGAGTAGTCAGGTTCTGTGATTCTCCTACCTATCCATGCGTACACCAATATGCCTTTTTCCAGAATAAATGAATAAATTAATTATTATTTTATTCTGAAAATGAATCCACTTCATTCATTTAAGAAATGGTTTTCCGGTCAAAGAATTGGTTTGGCTAAATTTTGACATAGAACACCTTTATGTGCACAAACTATTTTATTAACGAATAGTAACTGTATGGTTTAATTCTCTGTTTTTTGTTTTTTGGTTTATTTTGCTACTGAAACAGTGCATTTATCTGTATATCTTCAAGGCGTTTGATGCTCTTGAAGTGTGATTAACACACTAATACTTTTTAATTACAACAGGTATTTTCCTCCCATTTTTATTGATCCTATAAATGTAAATGTATACATGCATTTAAAATACACACACACAATTTACCTTGATATGTGTAAGTACGTGCATGCACATATAGTGACTCTGCCTGCTTTAAATTGGATAGACTTTTATACTGCTCAGTAATCCAGAGATGGATCTTAAACAGACATTCTATTCCTTGCAATACCATAGCTGATAAAGTTACATACATACTTGGCCTCTTGGTGAGCCATGAAACAGCTGTGGGCCAGGAGGGAACCTGGAAAATGCTGCCTGCAGTCCCCAGCACTATGAGAATTAAACATCTTCTCTTTGTAAGCTAGACGGTTTATCATTTGGACAGCAGCCCAAATGGACTTGATATCTTGATAAAGAGTAAGTTCAGATTCAAGAGAAAGACATGGAAGGGATGCCTTCAGGAAGAAGGTGAGAATCAAGGAGACCTATGTGGTAAGCAGGGTATGCATTGGGTGGCAAAGGTAGAGGAATGTGGAATTCTAAACTAATAAATTAAAGAAGTATGGTTTGTAGTTTGAGTGAGGAGAATAAATTAGTGGGTAGAGGCTTCAACTAGTCTATAACCTGGGCTATTCAAAATTACAATAAAAAATACAGTAAAATGCAACTCTTGTTACTTAAAATTCTATTCTGGTTAAATCATACTGGAAGCAAAATGTTTACATTTTTGAAAAATCTTCCCCTCTGAGGCCTTTGTGTTCTTGCTGTTATTTATTAACTTTTATTTCCTTGTAGTAGATATTTACAGTTATTGTAATAAGTAATAATTAGTGGTAGGAATATGGATAGTACCTTTGCCAAAACAAGACGTAAATTTTAAACTTTTTCTCTCTTTGCAGAAGGAGAAATTGGAAAGCTGCAGATACTAACCTCCTCCTGACCTGCACTTGAAGAGACAGATAAATGAAAGAAATGTTATAAAACACACAAAGTTTGTTCTCTCTAAGGAAAGCATGCTTGCTTCCCAACCATCTAATACATATTGACTGCTAAAGGGCTAGGCAGTTAAGAGGGTTTAGCAATTATGCAGCCCTGAGCTTCACAGTAATAAGGTAAGGTGATCTGAGATTACCCCACAGCCTCTTGCTAAGTGTATGCCTCTAGTCAGATCTACAGTAAAAGCAAAACTCAGGAAAGGAAAGGAGTTGGGGTTCAGAATGGGCTGATCCCCATTAATACATATCTCCCAGAATTCATGAGCATGAGCACACTTTCATTTAAAAACCAGAGAAGGCATTTGATTCCGGATCACTCTACCCTGCCACTCTAACTGAGAAATTGAAATGAACGCCTATGTAATTTTTGCCATTCTAGAAATGATAGCTTTTGGGTAGCAACCATTTTTTCATTTTCTTATTAATAACTATTTCTGAGGTAAACCATCCCATGATAATTTTAACAGGTCAATGACCAGAGTAATAGAGAAATTTCAGTATATCCATTTCGTCTTGCATTTGGAGTGGGGAGTTGAATGTCAATCTAGCAATTCAAATTCTCTGAGAACCTACTGATATGCAAAGTTCTCATTTAAATAGTCTTTCTTATGGAAAATATATTTTAATGATTTGATCCTCTTATTTGTAATTATAATTTTATGTCCTAAGGACTACATCCAGTGAAGTTTTAAACTTTTTTCTTATAGCCAGGATAGCAAAATTTCCATTATGGATTATACAATGCTGGGAGTGCACAAAGAATTTCACTTAAGTTTAAAGTCTCATGGAATTGGAAGAGAGGATAAATATGTAGGCTTAATCTGGCATGTATTTTTCTAAGTAAACTAGGAAAATTTTGATGGGTGAACTTAGCCATGTCTGCTATAGCACTTTTAGTTAATACAAACTAGTAGTGGCCAAATAGTTTTATTTGCCTGGAAGTGAAATAAAACATATAAAAAATAGTTTCAATGTTTTAACAAATCAGATATCCAATTGAAAAAAATCAAAGGAACTTCCTCTTAATTAAATGCAATGTATATTTTTGCTTTTAAATTCTCTTCAAAGACTAGCTAGGGAAGGGCATGAAGAAACAATTATCAAGGAAAAGGTTGAAGGCACACAAGAAAACCTGTCATATAGAAGAAAATAAAGAAAAAATTCACATATATGTGAAGTGTGAATCTATTCTGTATAGAACAACACTCCACAGTCTGAAATCAAGTACACAGAAACTATAAAGCCATACTCCAATCCTGCCACCTATGAGTAACTTGGGTAGGTTTCCTAACTGCACTAATGATAGGCTAATAATTTTAAAGTAACTATAATAATGATAATAGTAATCACAGTCATGTGTGAAATAAATAGTAGGCCATGTGACAGGTAGTTAGTTACTATCACAGACCTGACTGGGAGGCCTTCTGTTGTGTATTGTCTCTAGCTGTAGGCCACTTGGTCTCATAAGGTAGCTTGTAGATCAGCTATAAATTCTCCTCTCAGCTTCCAGAAATGGAAGTTTATAGCAAATCAAGACAATCCTCTTTTCTCCAGGTCTACTGGTTGAACTATTATCAGTAGAGAAAATCTTTATTAGGGTCCTAGGCACCAAAAGCCATAAGTCTTAAATCTTCAGAGGCTTTTTGGGCAGATTATAGGGAGTTTCCAAATCCCCTCATGAAGAATAAAGTGGGGGGAAAAAAAACACTTCTGAGGATACCAGTTAGGCAACTTAACTGGAATCCAGTGTCACACCTTGAACTTTTTTGGTACTCCAAACCATGAATTCTCTGTTTTTCTGCTAGCCTTGATGACGTCTGACCTACCAAAGCCCATACTAGACCTTTGTGAGTTGTCACCAGGAGTTAACAGCTTGATCAGGAACTTCCTTGCCTTCAGAACGAGCAATAAATTCCTGGTATTTGTAAACTATATCCCCAAGTGGGCTGAGATAGAAAATTGATAACAATAAGTTGAAGTACTGATGTAACAATATTTTTTTAAAGTGAGGATAAGCTTTGGAATTGGGTAATAAGCTAGAGGTAGTAAGACTTTCAAGGTTTAAAGAAGGCTAAAAATAAAAAAAAAAGCCTTCTTTACTGTAAACAGGTTGTATTTTATGCTAGCCTAGAATGATATACAAATCCTCCCAAGTGGTCCTATCACACTGACTCATTTTTCTGCTATTCCTTTATAAGGTAGAGCAACTGGCACTATAAAGGGATTAACCCATTTCATAATTGAACTGGTGTTAAGAAAAGGTTTGAGACCTCAGCACCTTCCTAATCTCAATTTAACTAAGGCTTGACAGGAAGAATGGGCCTGTGGCCTGCATGAGGATAAAAGACGCAGTTCCTAATTAAGGGTCCTAATCTTTTCATTAACAGATAAGCTAATTTTCATCAGTAGTAGCAATGAATGAAGAGGCTCTGGAGGAAAATTCAGGAGATAAAGCTGGACATTACTTCCGCTTTGCGACCTAAGCCTGAATAGCTTTGGGGTCAGATGCCTGGGGTGTGGTGGGGGGTGGGGAAGTCAGAAAGCAAAACCAATGTGAAGAAAAGTAGCCTAAACTATTTCCTTCTCAAAAAACATCAGAATATTTAAATCATAAAAGGTGATTATGAAAAGATTAAGGAAATAAGGAAATAAAATAAAATAGCCCAAAGTAAAAACAAAAAGAACCTATTTACATCGACCATTTTTATGATATCCCTGGCATGTGGACCAGGGTCAATAAAATTCTTAACGAACTGAAGATATCTGCTTTTATATTTGTCTGTACTGGTGGTATCATTGGAGTCTCTGCCCATGTTTAGTTTCTATCTATTATATCTCTGTCTCAAATGTAAAAATAAACAATCTTTCAGACCTTCTGAGATAATCATCTCCATCTGTCGCTATTGCCTTTTCAATTGGGGTGGAGTGGCGAACACAAAACACCCTCTCTAAGATGAACAGGGAGAAACTGATTGCAAATTTCCCTTTCCCAAAAGGCCAAGTGAAACAGAGGACCTCAAGGGACAGGCTCATTTAGACTGGTTTTTAGGTTCAATAAATAATAATCCAATTTTAATAGTTTTATTACTCAGATTTTACTAGTGTTTAGAACTGGAGGAAGTACAATGGGTTTCAGGCTAAAATAAGTCACATTTTAGAAAAATCTTCTTCACCCGTTAGTGATGCTGTCCTAGTTTATGTAATATCAAAGTAAAGAATCAGCAGAGGTAATATTGAAATATTGGCTCAAAACGATCTACTTGAATTCTATGATCCACTAGGCATATGCAGACTGCCTTTATGAGCAAAAGAATTTGTGGAATAGTCTTGGGATAAGTGACTCCTTGAGACTATTTTAGGCTAGTATAGAAACAGAGGTGTTGGCCCATTAAAGTTAAGCTAATAGTTCCCAAAACAAAGCTCCAATCCCAGTCAGTTAGACCTTACTCTTTATTTCTCCTGTCTGAAAACTCTAAGACCTATGGTTGTTGGAGGCAGAGTCAGCTCCATTGACACCATTATATTAAGCACAGGCCTTCCCTGGCTTTCCAGGTGCCTACAAGGCTTCTATCAGTTGATGCTGTCTCCTTGGTTTAAGCTTAGAAGTGCACAGCCGTTATTTCTCTCCTACTGGCCCATTTCCACAGCCCCACATTGACTAAGGAGCCTGGAAAACATAGCATCAATTTGGGAGACAACTGTACCCTAGAAAGCATCACACTTTGCTAGATAATTAGCTTTTCTGCTACAGGCTAGTAATGATTCTGGAATATGCAGGAAAAAAAAAAGATTTAATATCTCATCCAGTAGGGTTGATCTTATTTACTTCTAGCTTTAGAGCAGACAGCATGACGTGGTCAGACTTACAAGGTAAATTCAGAAAAATGTTTTTGTAGAGGTGAATGCTTCTGTTTCTGCTAAACGTAAGTCAGTTGTTGTTTTCTGGCTGATGGCAATAGGACACTGCCTCACAGGTTTATTCCAGAATTCTGGGGTTTTCAGAAAATGAATAATAACAGCAAAGGTGCAAAGAATGGTCTACACAATAATGAACATGCCATGACCGGAAGCTCTGAAATTACCACTGCAATTAATTCTTCCTGTATCTATAAGTGAAACTGTTGATATTTTTTATCATTTATAACCAACTCTCAATCATGTGGAACTGAATAGTTTTCCCTCATTTGTTCTTTTTAAAAATGCTAGAACTGATCAATAAATTTCCCTAAAGACTGTGCTTTATTTCTTAAAATACATGATATTTGTTTTTATGTTTTAAATATCTTATTCACTATGCTTGCCTAGGACAAAACTTAGTTCTGTGAAAATAATATCGTGTAAACACTCGCATTCATTGCTCCAGTTATGCCATAGTGCTTACTGATAATCTATTACAAACCTGTCAGTGCCTTGTTGTTGGGAATAAAAGATAATGATAGCAATAAATCGATATTAATGTCACAGTCAATGCTTAAGCATGATTTACTTTGTGCAAGGATGTTTGTTAAAAATGTTATATGAATTATACATTTGGTTCTTAAGGCTATAACATTTCTTAACAACCAAGCTTTAAAGAGGTAAAAAGATACATATAATTAGAAAAAAGTGGAACTTAAAGTCATATTAGTTATAATCTGAGCTTCATGGTCTTTTTCCAGCATTCTGTCAATAAGCACTGACCAAAAATAACAATTATCTGACATTAACTGACAGTTTACAATAAAATAATACCAAAAAATTTAAATCAATATGCAAATATTTCAGATTTTGCTTCTCATTGTTTATCCATAGAAGTTATCATTAGTACTTAATCCAAACTATATTAGGATATGCAGCCTAATAATTTAATGAGGATAATTGCTTTGTGTTTTCTGTGCATGTGTCTATTTCACTGAGTCTGCTCACATTTGCTTAACAACATGTTTACTAGTTTGGGTGCAACAGATCATCAGAAGATGATGAATGACTGAATGGAAGAAATACGACTGGAAAAACAAGGGAAATTAATCAGTTCTGTGTGAATAAAGAAATATTCACAGAGGTGAGATTTGACATAGTGTTTATGGATGAGTAATATATGAAACAAATGACATTCATGTTGTTGGGGAGGCAGGGATGAACATTTTAAGTAGAAGACCAACAGCGCACAGAAGACATGGTCCTATAACAGTGTGTGGTGAGACTAGAAGACCCAAGACGTCACAAGTCACAAAGGACTAGCTATTAACATGAGTGTTGGAGCATGGCTCAAAAAACAATGCTATTTGGTTACCATTAAATAGCAGAAGCAGAGAAACCAATGTCAGGGGAAAGAAGCAGAAGAACTGTTGTTCTTGACGTGGCCAAAGAAACAAGGCTTAGAGAAGAAATACAGATAGGACTCATGTCTTGTTCACTCCAATGGTAAGATCAGAGTCAAAATTACATACATGAAAGAAGGTAGATCATTGTGGTTGTGGATATTTGTGTTGCTGTTTTATTGTTTCTAATTTTTTTTGTATTTAACTGCTAGGGAAGCCAGAGGAATAAGAATGCTCAAAGTATTGGAATGAAGAAATTTAGCATCCATGTAAAAGCTGAGCATGATGATACATACTTCTAACACTGTGAAGGAGAAACAGACACAAAGAACTCAGCGGAAAACACTGCTGTCAGTTGGTGAGCTCAGCATTCAATGGATAATCTATTTCAATAAACAAGGTGGAGAGCAATAGACACAGACCCCAGATAGCAACCACACACATGCATACATGATTCCAAACACACAGATATAAGTACAGAATTAAAAAAAAAAGAAGAATGGACAAGAATTAGGTATCATGTTCTCTACTGGATGGCTAATAAATGGTTTGTTGCAACAAAGGCAATTTTTAACCAAATTCTTCAACATACCATTTGTTAGCCAGAAGGTTCACAAACTGGATTTTTCCTTAAAATTTTTCAAACTTCTCATTCTTACATTCCTGGAATAAAACTTTCAACCTAAAGCAGATTCAATGACATTATCTTCTGCAGGTAGGGTTAGCTCTATTTGTTAGTTGAGGCTATTATGGGGCCATTGGACCACAGAATCTTTGTAATAGCTTCTTTGAAGGCATTTGTCAAAG
Source organism: Bramus lutescens (assembly GCA_001685075.1). NCBI lineage: Eukaryota > Metazoa > Chordata > Mammalia > Rodentia > Cricetidae > Bramus > Bramus lutescens. The sequence continues at coordinate 146,638 of LOEQ01004050.1, forward strand.
ACCACCTGAATATGTAACTTTAATTTTATGCAATGATAGTAAGCCATAATAACTCATCCTAATCAAGTATCATTCATGTAACTTATTCTCCCCAGGATAAATTATTTCTAATAATCTATTTAGCTAAGAACAAGCTACCTCCTACAGAATAATGATGTGTCATTTGTGAATATCATAAGAGTGAAGAGCATTGTTAAGGTTTACCCAATGCTGACCACTTGAGAAGAATAGAGTCAAGTTAACAGAAATACATCCTCTCATTTTTTACAACAGTGGAGTACAAAGTACCTTACAGAAAATATAGTATGTTAGCTTAAAATATGTACATATATGTATAAAATGTTCTCTCATGAGGTCAAAATAACAATATCATAAGCAATACTAATAATTATTTACTATATTTCAATAGCCAGTTCATCTCTAAATCTTTTGAGTTCTTTTGTCTTTATTCTGTGCAACCAAATATCCCTGTTATTTCTTGTATTTTCCCAAGGCTTGGCAGTCCTTTGGTTTTTGTGCTCTACTTTGATGAAGAATGCAAAGCAATTGCTTTGTAGGATGTTCTGCTTTCTACATTTTCCTGAGTAGTTCCCTGCGGTATTACTTGGCTTTTGCTAGCTACTGCTGGGTAACAGATTCTCCCAACATATTTCATCTTAAAACAACACTGGTTAACTCGGATTCTTTACAACAGGAATCTGGATGAAACGCTAGCTAGGGAAGGTTCTATTCCAATTAAGTCCCATGAGTGTTGGCAGGGTTCAGTTCTTCATGGAGTCTTTAGCCAAGGTTTTTGGTCTTTAGTAGCTGTTTACATGAAAATTTGGTGTGTTTTTCACCGTGTAAAATTCTTCACAGGTTAATTCACGACATAGCAGGTGGCTTCCATTAGTGGCGTAAAATGGCAGAGGAAACAGGAAAGGACAGGAAAGATGGGAAATAGAGTACTTTTTTGAAATCATGTCTTAAAAGTTGCAGCCCATGATCTTTGTTGAATTTCAATTAAATAAACCACCACGTGGCCCAGTCCTGTACCAGGAGGGCATGAGGTGGGAGTATGAGTATCAAAAGCTGAAAACTTTGGGGTTCTGTGATGGCTTAGTAGTCAAAGAGTTTGCTGTGTAAACATGAGGATGTAAGTTCGAATCCCCAGAACCCAGACCATGCCAGGCATGGCAGCACATATCCGTAATGCTAATGATCCTATGGCAAGTTGTAAAGCAGAGACAGGATTGCTGGAAGCATATGTCTCGTCTAGTCTCCTGTACACAGAGGAGAACAAAGAGACCCTGTCTGAACCAGTAGGGAAAGAAAGGAACAACTGCCAAGGTTGTCCTCTGGCCTCTGCAAGCAAACTAACACATTTACACCCTCACTCAAAGAAATACACGTATACACATATATTCATTTCTCCTCTCTCTCTCTCTCTCTCTCTCTCTCTCTCTCTCTCTCTCACACACACATACACACATGTATGAACATTGGGTGATTTTTTTTCTGCATGGTATTTTTGCATCTACCATAATTTTTGAAAGATGAACTTTAAAGACAGAAACATAATTTACATTAGTAAATATTTAATAGAATCAAATATGAGTTTGATGTTTTGCACTTTACATTAAATGCCATCATGATTAAACACATAGTCATCCCACTGTTGAAATACAGTATTGATCACTGAAAAAAGATTTCTCTATGATAAAACTGTGCATTTCTTTTTCACTCAGAGTTTAATAGCTGTGTATTATTTTAGTATCACATATAACTCCTGTCACATAATGTTTTTACCATTATATGTAACTAATTGTATTTTCTAATTTTACTGTTCATTTACTTTATACCACTGTCTTGTCTCCTCTGAGTTTTTTTTCCATTTTTATTCTTTTGTGACAGGGTTTCACGCATGCCAAGATACCCTCAAATAGGATATGTAGCCAAGAGTTACTTGAACTCTATTCCCCAAGTACCAGGATTATAGGCATGTGTTATAACACCCTATTTCTAGTCTCCTCCTAAGCAAGCTTTTCTCCCTCAGCAACTGAAACATACCTACTGGAAACACAGAGCAGCTGTCAGGGCCACTGTTTAATTATCACAAAACTCAGTTTCAGTCCTGTCTTTATTGAAGTCTAGTCAAATTTTACATCTCCAATCAATGTTGCCCCATTTAAAATTCTCTTTGGACCTGTTTTATGATTACTATCTAGGAAAAGTTTATTATGTTTATCATAACCATTTATTTTGTTTTGTAAATAGTATTCCTCTTAATGTCTGTATTCCACAGTCGATCTTCTTACCAAGCACACTTTCAATGCAGAAAAGTACTCAGTACATTAACATTTCTGCCAGTGTATTCCCAAGCTCTGTTTTAGACTTTTCAATTACAGCATTTATTAGAACTGAATTGACCCTCTCACCTGTTTATAACATTTGAATTCCAAAATACAACTGCAAGGTTCTCTGATACTATTTCATATATATCTGGACTGACAGATTGCATACTCTTTTCTATGGCCTTCAAAATAGTTTAGACAACCAATACCCATTAAAGAATATAAACTGGGAATATACCATCTATGCCAAGAACATCACAATAAAACGTCAGGATGTCATATTATGAAATTGCCCTTATAATTGTCTCTATCTATGCTTATTATCTAAAGTATTAAACATTTTGATTTCTGGTGATTTGCTGAAACCCTCAGTATAATGTACTCTCTCTAGATGCACATAATACTAGAAATGCATTATGGTACAACAGGCAGGTTCTGAGCACAAGGCAGTTATTACAGACTCTCCCCATGTTGGTGGCTCTCTATAGATAAGTGCTGTGGCTGTCAAGAATAGAACCTGACAGGTGGCTGAGATTTCCAGGGAGTTAGAACACCTCATGGTCTCATTCTATTAAGCCGTCACATATCATGGGCTCTGTTAGATGTTATCTTCACAGTAGGGGTTAGGGATCTGATAAGTTTTCGATTGTTAGATTAGAAGACATGTAAATGAAATGAATGTGCCTGTGTTTTGCACTGCCTTCTATATGCACTAAAATCATAGAATGCTGTGAATCTTAGCTGTATAGGCCCCATTCATACGGGCATTTTAATGTAAAATGGGCCCTTTAATTCTAGTCAATCCTAAAAGTCACCTAGTCCTAAAATGCTGCTGTAAAGTGTTGTCAGATAAATTGATGGGATATCTGCAGTGTAAGACTTGCACAGTAGCTTTCATATTCATGTTGAACACCATCCAAATGGTAGCTTTATATGTTAAGTTTAATTTTTGTGCTTTCTCACTGCAAGTGACATTATCAAAGTGGGAAGTAGAGGACACAGACTTTTGTCTTGCAGGTTTTCTTGTTGCGAATTGCTAGTAGCCATACTGCCATCTCAGAAAAATACTGCCATGCTGGAGAAAAATCTGTCTTTATTTCCATACATGTATCTAGATTAAGTTGCCATGATGGGACTACTATCAGGAGCATCTAGATGAAAAGGAGTTTGAGACTGAAGTTTAAGACAAAAAGCAAATCTTTCCTTTTTCAATATCCTTGCTCATCCCCCCAACCCAGGAGGCATTTTAAGACCAGTATATTTTAACATTTTATCTATCAACTACTAAAGTAATTAACACTAGTGGGTATGCCTCATGATTCACACAGCTGTGGCTGCATTGACTGTCTCTCCTACTTATCAGAATATAATGTCCATATGCGCAAATAATCATGCTATAGTAATTGCTAGACTTCAGTACTAAATAAGAATCCCTGAAAACAGATAGATATAAGGAACATTGTGCAGACATGTTACAACATTAGGCAAGTTACATTACATATATAAACATACACGTACACATGTGACAACAATGAAAAACAGAAGCCATGAATCTGAAGGAGAGCAAGAACTAATATATGGGAGTATCTGGCACAGGGAGGAAATGGGGTGGAGAAATAATATATTGTGATCTCCAAAAGCAAAACTACAAATGAAATTGAAAAAAATATTTAAACCAAAACAAACAAACAAACAAAAAAGATTGAGCAACAAAAATAACCATTAACTCTCTGCTTCACTCGGTGAGATGGAATGTTAACAAATGTGCCTATGGAATCTCTTACTGTCCACTTGTAAAATAAAGGCTGGAGGTGTTTGGGAATAACAATTCTCAAAACCCGCAGCAGGGTGCTGGATATGGCTGAGCTACCAAAGTCATTTGCTGCCCAGCACTTTGACAGACTGAGTTTGGTCTCTGATTCCACACTATGGAAGAAGAGAACTGGCTCCTGCAAGTTGTCCCATGATGTCTGTGTGTATGCATATATGAATACACAAACACATGTACACACACAAGAATTATTTTTAAAGCCACAGTACAAAGGAACTTGCCTGAGTAACTAAGAACAGTAGACTAGAACACCTCTCCCCACCTGTCTTTCTTTGTTTCCACCTTTCCACCTCTCTCTCTCTCTCTCTCTCTCTCTCTCTCTATTATATATACTTTTCATTCTACATTGAACTTCACTGGCGGATTCCAAATCCCAGTGTTCAAGGTTCCATGTCTTGCATAGTTTTATCAACTATTTTTTTAGATTTTATCACTCCCACTGAGGAACATATGAGCCAATGACAGTCGGAAAACTGGTTTTTATTACTTTTGACCAAAGTTTTCTGTAATTTCTCCAGCACTGTTTTCTGAGCACCAATCACTTAACAACTTTGCTTGAAATGAATGGCTAATTGTGAGTCAGTGATCAAATGGGATATTCATAACTGATTTTTTGTTTTTTATTTTCATAGGTGGAGGCTTTTATCTAGATCGCTATTCACTAAAAGAAAGATATATGAGGGCTTCATGATAGTGTAGTCAATTAAGTGTTTGTTGTATAAATAAGGACCTGAGTTTGATCCCCAGAATTCACATGTAAAAGTTTTGTGTGGAGTAATGTCCTGTGATCTCAGCATAGACATAGACAAGATGAGTCCTGGAACTTGTTGACCACTCAAGAGAAATCTTTGCACCCTCCTCTTGCCTTCACATCCATACTCACACCTGTACATAAGCACTAACACACATATGTGCATACTCATGAACACAGAAAGTCACACAAAAGGCCAGTTCTATCCTTAACATCTGTCTTGTAAGTCTTTTAAAGGAGCTTGTAGTGACTTCAGCCACAATACACACAGTGGTCCCTGGAAAGTTAGAGGATTTGCTTGTAGTATATTTTTATAGTGCATTCATTGATGTGGAAGGCCCTCCAATTACCCTTATGTCATTGATTATGATCCAAACTTACATTGGTTAAGTCATTACCATTTTCCTTTACTTCTCTCTTTAGAACTGGTTCCCTTCTGATTATAAACTATTTCCAATTACCTGACCATATGGATAGTTCATTAACCATCATCTAAAGTGTAGAAAGTATGAACATGGAGGAGATCTCATACCTCTGCATGATTTTGCCATGGAGATTGCCTGAAATTTAGGTTAGTGATGACTAATCAGCCTCGTTTTGTACAGTGTTTGCCCTCAAAATTAACTTCATTACTATTACAAATAGAAACATTGGAATGGGTTCATCCCTTTCCTGTTAATTCAAAAGGGTCATGTACCATCACTCCTATTAAGAGGTCAACAAATTACTTCATTGTGTTGCATTACAGAGATTGACTCCAAAGACCCAGAGGCTCAGACTAAGATTTGTATGCTTAGGTTCACAGAAGCATGAGAAGCTGTGTGGAATTATCATGGCTGGTCCAAAAGAGAAGGATGCAATGTTAATTGTAGACTGAGAAAAGAAATCTGCAAAAGTTAGCTTCGTATTTTGAGAATGAAATACTTGAGATGGAATATTAAGAAAAAGCTATATACCTCATGGTTCCAAAGATTTCCATTCAGCATTGGGTAGCCCCATTGCTTTGGCTTCTCTCTATAGGCTCCAGACTGGAGCACTGCCAAGGAACTGGTGGAAGATAAAATTATTAACATCATAGTTTGAATGTGAAGAGAATAACTAAGGTTCTGTAAACCATTTTGAGGATACATCACCAATTATGAAAGAACTTCTAGTAATGTGCCAGCCCCTCAAGATCCATAACAGCTCCTACCCACCCTTTAGCACATGGATCTTTTAAGTAATATTACTCATATTACATTGTATATGAATATTATACATTTATGCACACATGCACATACACACCATGTGTAGGCATGTACACACACACGTGTGCCTCCCCCCCCCCTGCGCACAGACACGCTGATTCAGATTCTTGTCAGTCTTTCTGAACAACAGTCCTTCCTCCAGGGTAGGAAACAGGGTGGTTTTTGGAATGAAGTTCTTAAGCTCTATTATCAAGTAGGATAGTTTAGAGAACTTCCCTATGGCCAGTTCTAAGAAGAAAAGTGGTTAAGATCCTCTTGGACTTTACTACAACAAAGTAGCAAGGGTTCTCCTGTATAGATGGGACATTGGTTTAGTGAGTGTAATTTTTTTGTGTGCTTTCCAAGTCTCATGGGAATATTATTTAAGAATATTTAATTAGTATTTTACTTCACTGATATAAAGTATACTGTTTGTTTAAATAGCACAATGCCCAGTGATTTACTGGTTTTCTAACAGCACAAACTCTCCTGCTTTGGCTACTTTCTGAAGTATTAACCATACTTGACAAGATACACTCCGAGCATCCTCTTCAGAGAGACCAGGAGTTAAACAATCCCATCTGGCTCTTCAAATTTCTAGTCATTTAGACATATATGCTTATTCTACTAGTCTGTAGCTTCCGACAGCACTTGAAATTGTAATCTGGGACAGTATGTTATTCTGGACAGTTTTATTTCACCTTGACACAAACTAAAATCATGTGAGAGGAGGGAACCTCAATTAAGAAAATGCCTCAAATAAGATTGGGTTGTTGACAGGCAAGGGTTCAGCCAATTGTGGGTGGTGCCACCCTGAGGCTGGGAGTCTTGAGTTCTATAAGAAAGCAGCCTGAGCAAGTCATGATGAGCAAGGCAGTAAGCAGCATCCTTCCATAGCCTCTACATCAGCTCCTGACCCCAGGTTCTGGTCCTGTAAAATATTCATGTGACATCCTTCTGTAATTTCGGTATTTATTTAGTTTTTATTTTTCTCCTCTTTTCTCTCCTACTTCTCAATCCAAAACTTTTCCTTTAAAAGAGCAATATTTATTATCTCTCTCAATCTCCTTGTAACATAGTTTCAGGCATGACTCAACTGGGCAATTCTGTCTCTGTATCTCTCATGAGATTGCAATCCAATGCTGGCTGCACCCATGTGAACATTTGGCTGAGACTGGAAGTTGCTCATTTACGTTTATAAAAAATTGATGGAGCCAAATTAGTTCCTTTTCAAGTGAGTCTCTCCCCAGTGTTCTATTAGGTGTCCTCTTAGGATGGCAGCTGGTTTCCTCAGAGTATTAACACATAAATTTATAATCAGTTTGTTCATTTCAACCAAGAGAAAAAGGCTATTAGGACTTTAATTAGCATACAGATTACATTTTTAGCAAGTGACCCTGAAGTATGTTAAGTCTTTTTCTCCATACTCACGGCATACATCTCTAGTTCTTTAACCTTCAGTTTCCCACAAAATTTCTTCTTTGTATTAGAAAAAGATTTTTCATATATTTTGTTAAATTTACTATTATATGTTTATTTCTCTCTTTATAGCTCTAGTTATGAATTTCAGGATAAAGTTTACGAACTTGAATGAAACTAGTTCAATGGCAATCTTAGTTATGGTTTCTATTACTGTGATAAAATACCACAAGCAATGGCAAGTTAGGGAGAAAGGGGTTTATTTCACTATGATAGACATCATAGTCTATCAACTAAAGAATTCAGGGAAGGAAATCGAGCCAGAAACCTGGAAGCAGGAACTAAAGCAGAGTCCATAGTGGCAGGTGGAGATTCTCCTTCAAGGTCTATGAATTTAGTAGACTTGAGTAGCGTACTATGTTTCTGTCACCGGGCGTAATTTCCATCTTGTTGAGCAGGTCTCCAGTTCACTTAGAGAGCTATTGGTTATCATGGCCTGTCAGTCAATGTTGTGCCTCAACCCCATGCCAAGAACTAACATGAAATTAAAGTACACTAGGGAAGTGCTCACCAATTGTTTATCAACTACCAAATGGACAGCTATGAAAAGAAAAATGGAAGTAACATTATACAGATTGAGCAGGTTGCATTCATAGATTTAGTAATATATTCATGTCTCTACACAACAACAATTCATGAAGAAGAGAGTCCATGTGTTTAAGAGAGTGCAGAAGAGGATCTAGGAGGGATTGGAAGGAGAAAAGGGAAAATGATATAATCGTGTTAAAATCTCAAGAAATTAAATGATTTTGTCAAAGTTTCTGTACAACAAAAGTCAAGTCAACAGAAACCTTGCAGGATGAAGAAAGCTTTGTCATCTACTCCTAGACTGAAGACAGATTTTTAGAATATTTAAAAAACTACAAAAACCAAAAGCTTGAAGAACAAAACTGTCAATCAATAAATAGGCTAATGAACCAAGCAAGCAGAGATAACTGTATATCTGCATTTATGGTTGCTTTATACACAATAACAAGGAAGGAATGAGCCTAGATGTTTGTCAGCAAATTAATGAATGATGAAAATGTGCCATGTATATCTAATAGACTTTTATTTAGGGGTAAAAATGAAATTATTAAAGTTATAGGAAAAGTGGGTAGGCTTTTAAATTATTTTATTAAGTGAGATAACTCAGACTCAGAAAGACAACTAGAGGTGTAAGGGAAGAACCTGGGGATGGGTGAATGTGGACAATCAACTAAAGCAAAGTTTGCTACAGAGACTTATTTAATTTTTTCATGGTTTCTTATGGGTTCTTGACATGAGGAATTATTTACAAGAACATCAAATTCCTATAATTGGTTACACCACAAAGAAAATGTCTCTTCCCAAGCAATTAGAACTGCCTATAGATACTCAGAGAAATGTGGAACCTAGTTGAGTCTCTCCCTTAGCTACCATTATATACTTCTAAATTCTTATAAGGGGGTGACTCCCATGCCTTTCTTCTCTCCTTTTACCTTTCTTCCTCCAAGTACCCAGAGGCTGGAAGGGTGACATTGAAATGTAACAGCTAAGTATTCAACAGTCCCTTATTCTTACCAACATGAACAGTCAGGAGTCGTGTAGCTAAGATGACCATTGTAACATGGAACTTCTCTGACCAGGGCTAATGGGAAGGACTACCAAAAATGAACAAAACTTTAAATAAAGAATGAGGACCATCTGAGACTAAGAAGGGCTTCAGTAGGAGTGAGAGAAAAAGATAGTCTAATCCATGTTAAAAAATTAAAAGAACAAAATAAATTATGTATGCGCATATGAAAATATCATAATGGAATGTAATTATTGATATCTATGAATTAAAAAGTTAAAAGTTATACTGAAATTTATTATTTGTATGTTAATTTTAATACAAAATTTAGAAACAAATGTTTTTTCCTTAAAATATTCCTTCACTAAGCATTCAAGGTCATGGCATACAACTTTGAATTCTCTTTGGGTACCTATGTTTTTCCAATTTAATCTTAATTTGTGTATTTATTATCTTATCACACTAATTTCTACTTGACTCGCAACTTTAAAGAATTCTACATTTTCCAGAGAAGTCAGTGGATATTTGCGATTTTGTTAAGTAAATTTGGGGTATAATATCATAACGAATATAGAGGGCTTCTCTTCTCCAAATAACTCATTGAATTGCCAAGTTCCAGGAGCTGCCATGGGACTTGGTCTATAGTGTATAATATTAACTATTTTCCAAACTTCACTGGAATGGTGAGGCTAGATGGGCTTACATGGCAACTTAGCTATCTAAAATTCTGTGCCAGAATTTTATCCCTGAACCTATAATTACCTTTAGCCCTTCATATTGGTTTTTTTTAGGACCCAATTATCTACTAATTTTTTAATTTTTTGAGAAGTCATACATAATTCCAATGTATTTTGATCATGTGTTCCTATGTCCCTTCTCCAATAACTATTATGTCTCATATCCTCCTCACAAAGTCATGTTTTTTATCAGTAATTATTATTGAGATATATACCAACTAAGACAAGATAGTTTTGCCCATGCACATGGATATAGCCCTGACACTCAGGCATGGAGAACTTAACATAAGATGATCTTTAAAAAATAAAATAAACCTGACATTTCCTCCCTCAGTAGCCATTTGATACTCAACTATTGGTGGGGTCTTGTGAAGTCTTTACTCATCTATGATGTAATGCTGAACTTGTGCAAGTTTTGTTCAAGCTAAAGTTCATGGTTGTAATGGTCCTGTCATGCCCACAAGACAGTAACAGTGTTTCTGGTCCTCCTGCTCTGAAGCTTGTTCCCCATCCTTGTCCTGAGACTATTTTGTGTTTTGTATTTAGAGATGTGCTACAGATATCTCATTTGTGACTGCCTCAATGTATTACCCTATTACTTTAGTTGGGACTAAATTGCTCAGCTGGAACTGAGCTAACCTCAGTAACTAATCCCAGGACTCATATCATCAACTGGGTTTTATCAGTATCCCAGTGTTCATCCTACTTCTTTAAGAGATGGTTCCAGAAGCCATGGGACTTCAGTGCCTTTTCCTAGAAGGGATTTTCCCACACACTAAAGTTTTCTGTCTCCTGATGAGCCTCTCAAGCAACGCCTTTTTAACAGTTGAATTGTTTAATAATAATTTTTGATCCTTTTGTTTGCTATTATTGGTTTTAGCTGTGGGTCAACCCCTTTGCCTGGCCAGGAAGTATCTGATCCTTCTTTAGTGAGTTTCTAAGTTGGTATATATCTCATACTTGAAGAAACTAATATTCTAATTCATTTACATCTTCTTGTGTATTCTCTGAAATAGGAACTATTTTTGTTTCTATTCTCATTTCCCCCCCTGACTGTCTAGTCCGGTTTGAGACTAATTTTTCTTCCTTTCTCTACAGTTTCCCTTCTGTGACTAATTTATGTATTCTTTCTATATAGTGTTCTTCTGAAGGGTAGATGTTGTTAAAACATCCCTGGGCAATGGATCAACAGTTTGGGGATTTTAAGGATATCATCCTTCTAACTGCTTATCACCTAGGTTTTGAAAGTGCTTTCTTTCTCCTCTTCCCTTTCCTCTTTCTATATTACATTATTTTTTACTTTCTTTTGTTCTTACACTTTAAACAAAGAAATACTTTCAGCCCTCAAGGTGATTATAATTCCTTTCAATGTCAAGCCAGTCCACTACTTACCACACTTATTTAAATGTGTCTACTATGAAATATAGAATTAGTTTTGAACTATACACATTTCCCTTTTATGATATACAAACTTAAGCAGAGACATGGCAATAAGTCCACAGGGGAGTGTGGTTATTGGAATAGAAACAATCCTCAGAATCTCATGTATCTGAAGTTTTGTACCATAGGAGTGGTACTGTTAGGAAATGTGGCCTAGGTGGAATAGGTGTGGCCTTGTTGGAGGAAGTGGGAGGAAGTGCGTCGCTGTAGAGGCAGGGTTTGAGGTCTCATATGTTCAAGCCACACCCTATTTGGCACAGTTTCCTTCTGCTGCCTGTTGATCAAGATGTAGAAATCTCAGTTCCTTCTCCAGCACCATGCATGGCCTGCCATATTTCCCACCATGTTGATAACTGCTAAGCCTCTAAAACTAAGCCATCTGGAGCTAAGTGTTTTCCTTCATAAGAGTTGCGATGGTGGGAGTGTCTCTTCATGGAAATAGAAACCCTAACTAAGACAGGGAGCTGTCTCAAGGCCCATTTCTTCCTAAAGCCTGAATCATAACTGGACCTGAGAAATTTTATTATAGCTTAAATCAAGAATACTCACTCGCTGGCTTATGATTGGGCCCTTGGTACTCAGTTTGGGGTGCTCTTTTGAAAGTTATAGAGCCATTAGTGGGTAGAGCCTGAAAGGCAATAAGTAGGTCATTAAGAAAAGGTCTTTGAACATTCTGCCAGTTCCTGCTTGGCACTCTACTCACTTAGCAGGGTGGGTGGAAATCTCACACTCCTTACAATAACTCCCATACTGATAAACAGACTGCTGTCATGTGTGATAATGGTATTCAGTGATCTTAATCAACCTCCATAGCTTGACATATGCTCAAGGCTCTCCAATAACTGATGGCCTTTAAGTATACACCAAGGTATATACACGTGTAGTAACCACAGTATCTATCACCAAGTGTTTTTTAAAGATACATATATGCATATGGCCACAATTAATGGAAAGAGAAGCCATGAATCTGAAAGAGAGCAAGAAGGGCTTTATGGGAGGTCTTGGAGGGGGGAAATGGAAAGGAGAACTGATGTGATTGTATTATAATATTAAAAATAAAAGAAATAATTTTGAATAGACACAGAGAGAGAGAGAGAGTGAGTGAGAAAGAGGGGGGACAGAGGGAAGGAAAGAGAGAGAAAAACACAAAGTTTGGTGTATGGTGAGGAGAGGAGGGTATGGGTGAGTGATTATTAGATGGAGTTGAATAAGATCAAAATATACTGTATGAAACTCTCAAAGAATTAATAAAATATTATTTTTTTTTAAAAAAAGTTGAGCTGGGCAGTGGCGGTGCACACCTTTAATTCCAGAATTCAGGAAGCAGAAACAGGTGGATGTCTGTGAGTTTGAGGCTGGTCTACAGAATAGTTCCAGGACAGACAGGGCTATAAGGAGAAACCATGTCTCAGAAAAAAAAAAAGGAAAAAACAGACAAGAAAGACTACGACCTCTATATTGGATAACAGCAAAGAAAATGGTAAAGGTGCCATTCTATTTGTTTATCCTGCACAGGTAATAAGGAGTTGCGCTCAAAAATCTACTGCTTCAGATAACAATTGTAAACTACAGAAAAGCAAAGTCAGTTGAAAACAATTTTTGTCAAAACTGCTAATTTTCTTAAGTTTTTTATCTCCACTTTAATAGTAATGCAATGGCTTAAAACACTGGTACTTGTGCGGCTTTTAAAATATATTTCTATAACCAAACTTAACACACATCAGAGATTTAGAGTTTTCAAAAGCCTTGACTGAGAGGTCATTTCAGGTGACAAAGGTTCCAAAGCAAAACTGCAGGTATCAGAAATGATGTGTTACTTCATATGAAATGTCATTTAGAATAATGGCCTCTGCCCTTTATCTAAGGCAGTACATTGAGATGATAAGCTTTAACTTCTACACCAAGTTTCAAAAATAGTTTTAATATTTTTGAGGTTTTGATCAAGGCATGTGAGAACACTTAAATTATACCTAATGGCCAAACCCAAAACCAAAATGATTCTTTGTAATCCTTTAAAAGAGCCCACTGCTGCCTTGTGTGTGATAGTTATACATAAGCTACAATTATTCTTTTACTGGCAGAGTTCAATGCTCCACGGAAGTCACTGCTTCAGATTCTTCACTGATTATATGCTGTTTTAAGGAATTAGGAAACTGGGAGGGAAGGAAAGATAAAACTCACAAACATCCACACTCACCTACCAGAAAGAACTGTTTTAAGTTAGAATTTCTATTGTTGTTATAAGTTACCATGACTAAAAGTAACTGAGGGAAGTCAGGGCAGGAACTCATCAAGGCAGGGTCCTGGAAAAAGGAACTGCAGTAGAGGCCATGGAGGAGACTGCTTACTGGTATGCTCCTCAGGATGCTTTATTATATTCTCCAGGACCACGTGCCCAGGGGTCGAACCAGCCATAGCAGGTGGTGGCCTTCCACATCAATCATTAATCAAGGAAATGCCTGCAGGCCAATCTGATTGAGGCATTTTCCTCTTTATTTCACCTTCTCTCTCTCTTTTTCAGTCAAGATTTCTTTCTTCTCAGATGTGTCTAGAGTTGTATTAAATTGGACAAAAACCAACCAGCACAAGTAGCAAGAACCTACCTGTGTCACACAAACAAGTCTTTGTTACCACTTCCACCAATGCAGAATGCATCAGTAAAGGAACCATGAGCCATGTCATTAAACCTTTATAAAGATCTGATGTGAGGCATATGGCTTGGAATTGGGTTCATGGTAGTTCAAGGAAGAAGTACTTTTTTATTAAATCACAATTAAGGAAGCTAGTAAAATATGTGATAGTCTAAATTTTTTTCTCCAAGATATTAACCCCTAGAACCTACAAATTTTATTTTATGTGAAAAAGAGACCTTTGAAGATCTGTTCAAGTCAAGGACTTTGAGATATAGGTTGACTTTGGAATAACTCGAAAGGCTAATAATGGATTCAAAGGAAGATGATAACAACCTGGGGAGTTGGTTCAATAAGTAAGAACTGGCCACAAAAGTGTGATGTCTTGAGTTTACATCACCAAAACCTTCATAAATCCAGATGCAGTAGCGACTATTTGCCTCAAAGAAAAGTAGAAGTTGAAGGTTGTCCTACAAGGTTGTCCTGAGATCTCCATATTCATGCCGCAGTACGTGTGTGTATGGGGGGGTGTGGGTGTGGGTGTGTGGGTGTGTTCATGCATGTACATGGGAACACACAAATAAAAAGTGGAAGTAGAAAATTTGAATGTAGATTTAAAACAAAGAATGTCACATAGACATGTAAGGAGAGACAGTGAGCCATCAGGAAGGAGTACTATCAGTCAGCAAAGCCTGGAGGAAAAAGGGAGAAATTCTAAATACAGGATACTTATTGTCTAAAGAGTCTGTGTCTAAGAGGGGAAGTAGAAGAGAACTAAAAGCTGTCATTGGGGAAAAAAAACAGTAGTTATAACATATGACGGGACATATGGGCCCTGCTTTCCTTCCATAGTGTTTACGTTCTGTCTTTATGAAGACATGACTAGTAAAAGGTCTGCTTTTTGTTTCCCCTTGAGTGTCAGAATGATCTTGTGTGGGATCACATCTTATTGCACACTTTATATTCTACAGTAGAAAAAACAGCTTGTTCCAAGTTTCTGGCTGACAGCTGTCAAGACTGTTTTCCTTTCTCATTACTAATTTGATGAGTGATGCTGGAATTGCAGTCAAGCTATTGAACATTTATCTACCACTCTTTACTTCTTTCATCCCTCATTAAGACAAAAAAGAAGGAAGCAAATAAATATTAGCATGCCAGTTGATAAGTGTTACAGGAAATAATAATTGAAGTGGGGCAGGAATATGTTGGAAGTGTTGATGTTCTAAAAAAGGGCTTTGAGAATAGGTCTCATAGATAAGGATATACTTGAGGAGGAACACCATGTAAATGGCAAAGAAAGAGAAGGAAAACATTCCAAGAAGGGAACAACAAAGCACCAGGGTTCTTTAGGTCTCTTCCACCAAGAAGGCTGCTATAGCAAGAGGAAGGGTGAGGTCATAGGACACTGGTTTCTGGGGAAAGAGTTTGTAGAGGCCTATGATATGATGGAGAAAAGGCTTTGGTGGTAAGGATTGAGTAGAAGAATGGTTTAATTTAACTGTCTTTGTCTATAGAGATAATTGTATAGAAGGAAATGATAGACTACCATACTATGAGCTATCAAGTAATTCACCATGAGTTCACTGTTTTACATGGTAGTTTAACCTTTTTTGTTTACTTATAAAACCTTTTATGTCAAAGCTGATGTAGGAGGGTCATCTGTCTATGTGTTACTTTCATTGGTTAATA
>LOEQ01004050.1:165004-187768 GCA_001685075.1 Bramus lutescens
TTTGGAAGAGCAGGCAATGCTCTTAACCTCTGAGCCATCTCTCCAGTCCCTAACCAAAATATTAAAAATAAAACCTCTACAATAGCAGAGAGACCAATGATGTGAAGAAACATAGTCTATATGCAATTGCACCTCTGATGTATCGTTGACCAAAGGGGTCAACATGCACGAAAGCAGACATGTACTAAAGCATCTAGTATTCAGGAAATCCATGGGAAAAGTGTAAGTGAAACCATAAAGTACTTGTTAGATAAATTTAAAGGGCAGGACATTTTATACGACAACTCCAGGAGTGATCATTTCAAGAAGTCAATAGCATCTGTACAAACTTAGGAGCCACTCTATGTTGAAGGTGGAGAGAACAAGAGGAGGGGAGGGAGTAGAAACTGGGCTTGGTATGTAAAATGAAATAGGTTTTTTTGTTATTTAACTAAAACAATAATAGGAAAAATCTGTGGAGATCCTTTGGTGGTAAGCATGTAGTATGCAGGATTCTCACTTTACTGAGTATCATAAGCACTAAGAGGACTTATTAAGAGTATGAAAAGTTGGTACCTAATTATCATTTTTCCTCGATTCAGTAACAATCAAGTTGATTCTGCAGGAACGATTTTTTGTTCTTTTAAGAAGGGAAAAGACTACTTGTGCTTTCCCTTGGGGTTATACACAAGAGTCATCCATTTCAGAAGGTACAAAGTAAGTGGTCAGGGTTTACGCAGCATTAATTTCTAAAAACAAGGTAAGAAAAATCTTGAGTATCTCAGTCTAGATAAAATTAAGTCCCTAAACTACACATTCTGTTAAAGAAAAGCAAAAATAGCATTGCTTATAGAAAATAAATATTCTAGCAAGCTTCAAGGGTAACATATACACAGTTTAGTAAATGTGGCATTGCAAGCTGGTTAAGGTGGGAGCTTTTGATATATGCAGAGCACTTTCTGTCCTGGAGTCCTTCCTCGGAGGCCAACTCCCCTGGGACCTGTGCTATTAGATATCTTCAATGCACACTCTTTAGGAACCAGGTCCGCTTTGAACTTCAATAACGATACCTCTTGACCTGAGGTGCAAAGATGACCCATATTCTATTCTATGCTCTTTCATAAGAAACAATAGGGTCATGGAATAGAGTTTTTATATTTAAACAAACTGATTCAGAGTCCTACTTTAGTATACAAAATAAGGTTATTACTAATATTGGAAAGAATATAGGTATAGAATTGGAAAGCCTAAATTCACGTGGATATGACTAAAGCTGATTAACATTTTATCTTGTCTTTTGTGTTATCACTTTGTTGCCTGTAAATCTACCACCGGTCAAATCATAGAGCAGTTGTGGTATATTCATTCTTTTCCTTTTAATTTCTTTTCTTTTACTCTTTTTTTAAAGAAAACAAACTTTTTTATTCAATTTTACATACCTCCTTAGATGACTATGGTTAGTTTTTTTTTCTGTACTATGGATTTTAGAAGTGATCCATTCTATTGGTATGTATTAATCATCTCATCTTGGACCTAGCAAGATAATTGTCCCATCTCTCTGAGTAATGATGAGATGACACCAAGCCACTGTTGTCCCACTCCAAGTTTAAAGTCATGTGGATGAGTCATCTCATGAGGTACCTGTCAGAAAAATTAGGGAAGGTTATTGCATCTTGAAGCTTGATATTTAATGACTGGATTACTTTCAAGTTTTGTATTTGTTAAATTTCAATGATCTTCAGCATACCTCAAAATCTCTTTTAGTCACTGTTTACATTGTCTTTGAACTGAATTACATAAATTTTTTCAGCTGTAAAAATTAAGATCATACTCTGAATTCCTAATATGGCTCTAAGATGGACACTTGGTACAATTTGTTGACATTACCAAAGACTTCCATAAAAACTTAGATACTTTTCTACTACTCCCTCTGGGACTTGGTTTTCTCCTTTTAAAATGTGTCCACAAAATAAAAATAAAAACATTGCAATTGCTATGTTTATAAAATTCAAAGTGCAAGATATAAGGAATTGCTATATGAAACATTAGAACATTGATCCACAGGGTATTGTTTGATCAATATGATGAAAATCCTAAACTGACTTTAAAAATACTACGAAAAGTTATTAAAAGTAACCTTGACCTACTTTCTGGTCTCAGACATTACAAGTGGAACTATAGATTGGTTATTATTTAGGATCTAATTATACTTGTTTCGTTCAAAATACTTTTTAGAGGCTAGAGAGATGGTTCAGTACTTGAGAGTACTTACTGCTCTTACAAGGCACCCAGGTTCAGTTCCTAACAGCCACTTCAGGTGGCTCACAATGGCTGTAACACCAGTCAGTTCCACGAGTTCTGACACCCTCTTCTGCCCTTTGCGGGCACCTACGTGCATGAAGTATACATAAACTCTCAAGTCCCCCTTCTCTTCCTCCTCTTTCCCCTCTTCCTCCTCCTCTCTCATTCTCTCATTTTCTTTCTTTATGACAATAAACTGTTTAAAAATACATTTGAAAAAGGCCACCTAAATAAATGAAATAGTGGCGACTGAATGACTCACAAGTATCAGCTATCTCACCAGCTTACTCAAAACTCCATTATCTCACAAACATTTTACACCCTCTCAGACCTCCAAACTTCTTGCAGCCTCTAAGAAGAAATACATTTTATATTTTGGGAAATTTTCAGCAGTTGGATCTATTTCACTTCCCTACCTGTGGTTCTGTGGGAGGCACGTGGGTATTGGAATCACCTGTTCCAACGAGTGCAGAAAGCTATGGAACTCACTGTGCTCTGAAGAGCACACACATCTTAACTCCTCCACAATCTGTTTGCTCTTCCTGGGATGCCATTCTAATGGAGACAGACGGCCTAAGCAGCCTACCTCAACCCTCCTCACAGACGGACGGCCTTTGTCCTCAACTCTGCCACTTCCTGGTGTTTCTAGGATGCATGTGACTTGAAGTTCATGAGGTTATGAAGCCTCCATTGTCTCAAGTTCCTCTACCTGAACTTCTCTTCTACTTCTGGAATCAAAGACATTTTAGACTCTAAGAAATTCATCATTCCTTGGACCCAGATATTTTTTGTTTGTTTGGGAAAATCATCCTGACTTTCTTCTAAGTTTTCTGGTTAAGTGCTGTCTTAGCATCATATCATAGTTCCAAACTCTAGAATCCATCATTCTACAGTGACTATGGTTGAACTAATCCTTTAAAGATCAAACATAAATAAGGTGAAAACTGAAGATCTCATTTCATCCCATGTTTATGAGCGCATTTATAACATTGCCAAATTATGAGGACAATGAAAGTACTGATAAAAATAGTTCAGAGATATTGGTGGTGGTGATAATGACCCCCAATACCTTCTTGGATCCCCCTCTATACTTCTACTTCAAACACATTATTTTGGTAAGCATATGAAGAGTCATTCATGTAGGTGTTACCAAGAATCACACCTTACTCTCTGGGACTCCAGACAACAAGCTTACTAGGTTAGTGAAGCAATTATATTCACACCATCCACCATGATTCTGTTCATCTACACACATCCAGTTTACCTGGAAGCATATATGAGACCTGATTTTTTTTTGTACTTTGAAATTTTACCAAACAAAGCCATTGAGCGATTGAAATGTAGAATGTCTAATTTTGTATCACACCATCATTTAGAAACAAACTATTCTTGATAGCAGAGAAGTAAATCCACATGCCTTTTTTAAATAGAAGGAGATGTAATGTTTGCTCACAAAGAGAAGTACAATACAATATGAATCAAGTAATAGACACATGCGAATAACCTTCCTCAAGGCTGGTGAACACCCTGAGGAAATTATAAGAGAAGAAATACTTAGGCTTCTCACTGTTGAAAAGGTTGCAATCTCTAACTAAAGCTTACCAAATGTGAACTGTACACCATCTTCCCCCAGGCCTTGGAAACAGCTTGATTGCCTGCCCACAAAGCACGGGAATGATGGCCAAGGGAGACCTAGATCTCTGAGACAGGCTCTTTGGTTCCCCTCTTCATAGATTTCACCTATGTATTTATTTTTCTTTATCTTGCCAATCCTGTGAAGGAAACTTCCCAGGCTCCCAGCTCTCCATAGCTCTTTGAATGGCTCTGACTGCACTTTCCCAATGGCCAACACTAGTACCAATTAATCTGTTCCCTTGAAAAGAAAATTGGAACAGGTAGTTGGAGTCAGGCTTACAGACAGGCATGGGAGCGAGGATCATTAGTCTGAAATAGACTCCTACTTATTGCAGTTATAAACCAATAAGGTTCTTTTTTTCCTCTCCACGGAATATAATGCTGAGATGACACTGCTTATTTATCTATTTAATGAAATGGTGAAAGGTTTATTTAGTTGTTGTTTTTAAAGTATGTGGGGAATGAAATCTGCTATCTAAGTGCTACATATGATTATTATCCACCCTAGCACTTTGATATAAACATTGTGCTCTGTTTCTTTCTCTAAGAAGTCTATTTCAGGACAGCTAAACACCCAGAGCTCTCTGAAAGATTCCCATGCTGAGAGGATGTGGAGAAGTCAAAACGTCCCTGATCACTACAAGACAAAAATTAAGTTATTGTTGTGATTCACAACTACATGTAGCTATTCTCAGAAAACTTCATACACAGAATGGGTATTTTGTTAATTAGAAAAATACCAGAGTAAAATCAGCCACACGGTCAAACAGAAATGACTAATGCTGTAGGGAGACAGGCACCTCAGAAGAGTCACAGAATCCTGCACTGGACATGCTACCAAACCACAGGAAGAAGTGACTTTACTAGGAAAGGCCATGAAGAAGTAGTCACCGGGGCCTTGGACTATCCACCCAGAAGATTCTAAAGTTTAAGAGATTCAGAATGTCACTGATTATCCCATTTCACACTTACTATGAATTTTGGTGAGTTACAAATTCACCCCATAGGCTGGGACACATTTTTTTACGCAAAATAAAAATATTGGAAAGAGAACTACCCATGTTTATAAAATCCATCTGCCCACGTCACTACAGATGAACTCAACATCTTTGCCTGAATACATTGAAGGGAAAATGATACAGTTTGAGTATCCTTTAGCTGAAATTATTTGGACCACAAATGCTTGGATTTGAGATTGTTCAAAATGTTAAAATATTTGTAGGTATACAAAGAGGTTTCCTTGGGATGAGACTTAGGTCTCAGCACTATTACATTTGTGTTTTCTATATACTTTTTTCATAGCCTGAAGGTAATTTTATGCTGTATTTTAAACCATTTTGTGAATGAAATTAATTTTCATGCTGTGGAATTTTCCATTCGAGTTATCTTGTCAATACCTTAAAAGTTTCAGATTTTGAAACATTTCCGATTCTGGGCTTTTAAAATAAGGATCCTTGGTTCATGCTTGCAAAGAGCAAAAGGACCTGGAATGCCATTCAGGCAAGGAGAACTACTTGATATTAAAAGGAATCTAAAGAGGAGAGATTGGAGTAAACTTAGTAACAGAAAGGTTCCTAGAGTTACCTTTAAATACAAAGGAAGCGCCCCACTACAAACCCCTACCCCGGAATGCTAGAATTCCACTGTCTGAACAGAATAACTTGTGCATGTGTTCACTGGAACTATAATGAAAGAATGGAAGTGACCCAACTGGTCTTCCTCAATTCTAATTTCTGCCAGTTAGAAAGTCTGAGGGAAAAAAAAAAACACCCAACACTCATTGCAATCAACATCAGCTGCCTGCAATCAAGCTCAGAGCACTTGCAGGTGTTTGCAGGACTTGACTGAGTCATTTTTGACATTTCTATACAGTGTGTCAAACAAGGTCAGGAGTTGAAGCAGATCAGAATGAAACATAGCGTGTGCTCCTCGCACTTGGCTAATACTATATCCAATTAAACACATAGCAGATGTTCATCAGAAGCATTGGACTGCACACAAGAAAACAAAAAGAAGAAGCAGAAGTCTGAACGGCTTCGGGTTGTTTTGTCTGCGTGAATAGGCTCGTGTTTGCGAGCTGTGCGAGGCTGCTCGCTGCTTCTAATCAGACCCATTGGAACTGTTATTTTGAATTGAAGCCATCCCATTATGATCTGTATTAAAGAGTATCTGTGCTTATGGCAATAACTTCATTTTTTTCTGCAACCAGATGTACTAAAAGCTGATTTATTGTACAGATTTAATAAGAACTTTTAGTCTGGAATTTAAGTTGGCAAAAAATTTCCAGGGGGGTTAATTAGAAACAGCTACAATGGCAAAGAGTTTGAAGCCAAGGCTATTTGCCCTGGACACCATCCAGTCACTCTCCAAGGTTTTTGCTATAAAAAGATAAGATATTTTAAAGATAAAACCATTCCCATTCCAATGCCTTCATCCAATTTTAGTAGCATGTGCATAACTGTCTGCTTCTTAATGATACAGATTGCCTAGAATGAGCAGAATGTTAAATTCTTAGTAGCTCCAAGTTCATATTTTCAACAGTCAAAAGTTAGTGCTATTCTTTAGGGAATTTTGGTTCTTCCTATTTTTTTTCTATTTGTCACAAACTTAGAAATAGTTAATAGAATGCACATTAACCAGTTTTGGCTCCAATTTTGTTAGCATTTTTAGTATGTGATTCCTGGTCTATTACCTAGAACTTGGTTTGCTCACAAGCTTTAGTGAATCTGGATTCCCATTTTGATGCTTCTAGGTGAAAAGTTAAATTAGTGTTGGGATATATGTATTTAAAACATGTAAGAATAATATTTTTTATTTTTATTGATTTTTGTTGAGCTCTACATTTTTCTCTGCTCCCCTCTCTGCCTCTCCCCTCCCCTTCAATCCTCTCCCATGGTCTCCATGCTCCCAATTTACTCAGGACATCTTGTCTTTTTCTACTTACCATGTAGATTAGATCTATGTATGTCTCTCTTAGGGTCCTCATTGTTGTCTAGGTTCNATTGTTGTCTAGGTTCTCTGGGATTGTGATTTGTGGGCTGGTTTTCTTTGCTTCGTATTTAAAAACCACGTATGAATGAGTACATGTGATAATTGTCTTTCTGGGTCTGGGTTACCTCACTCAATATGATGTTTTCTAGCTCTATCCATTTACCCGCAAAATTTAAGATGTCATTATTTTTTTCTGCTGTGTAGTGCTCCATTGTGTAAATGTACCGCATTTTCCTTATCCATTCTTCAGTTGAAGGGCATTTAGGTTATTTCCAAGTTCTTGCTATGACAAACAATACTGCTGTGAACATAGTTGAGCACATGTCCTTGTGGCATAATTGAGCATCCTTTGGACATATACCCAAAAGTGGTATTACTGGATTTTGAGGAAGGTTGTTTCCTAATTTTCTGAGAAATACCACACTGGCATCCAAAGGGGCTGTACCAGCTTGCATACCCACCAGCAATGCAGAAGTGTTCGCTTTCCCCCACACCCTCTCCAGCATAAGTTGTCATCAGTGATTTTGATCTTAGTCATTCTTACAGGTATAAGATGGAATTTCAGAGTTATTTGATTTGCATTTCTCTGATGACTAAGGATGTTGAACATTTCCTTAATTGTCGTTCAGTCATTTTAGATTCCTCTGTTGAGAGTTCTCTGTTTAAGTATATACTCCATTTTTTTAATTAGATTTGTTCTTTTGATGACCAATTTAAATTGGTCATCAATTTAAGACTAACATTTTTAAACTAGACAGTTTTTGAATTAGAAGCTCCCTTAATACTATTCAGAGGAATTTGGCTGATACAGGTGGTCTGTATCAATGTGTGACCCTGAGAATTAATTTCAAGTGACATTAAAACTGCACATCTGTTGATCATATTTTCCATTGCCTCCACTTTTCCTCCTTTAGATCATTGTTCTGGAGTTGGTCTTGGTCAGGTCTCCTAATATGAATGTATCTAAGCTGGATTTCTTAGTCATTCTCATTGCTTATCTTCTTGTCTACCTAAAAAATGAATAAAATTGATAGAAATTTATCAAGCATTCCACCCCTTCTGTAGAGCGAGACTTGCCTTGGAGATCTATAACAATGCTAGTGTTGTAATTCTGCAATAGAAGCTTTATCTTTTTGTGTCTATATTGGAGAAAATTCCCTTTGTAAAGAGGTGAAATATTTCCTTAACTGTGAAGAGCATTGATAAATTACAAACTCTCTCTCAAAACAAAGGGGGACTGTTCTGATTAAGTGTTTGATGATTGTAGTACTCCAAAGCTCCCAGAAAAATAAGAAAGCTGAATTTATACCTTTAGTATGCCAAGTACTTAAGAATAAAAAAAATCTATTTTTGCCAAAATAAAAGCTCAGAAATACTTTTCACAAGAATATAAATTTAATACTAAAGATGTATCTTTGGGTTAATTTTGTAATATTGGTTAAAATGGCTATAAAAGTGGCATATAATGCAAGCATACATTTCATGTTTTACATGTTTTTAAAGCCTTAGAACACTGTAAGATTCAGTTTGTTTTTTATGATGAGATTATAAACATGAAAGTTTTAAAATTATTCTATTTTCTCAATGCCCACACAATCTAATAGAATCTTCATAAACTACTTTGACTAAGAAATAGTAAAATTTTAGTAAATTATATGTTCAACAAAGATATGCTTCTGATAAACGTTTTAAATTCATAATATTTGTATTATAATCTGTACCTTGACTTTAAGACCTCTGAGACTAGGAAACTGAAGGCACATACACAGAACCTGCCTGGATCAGCACCAGGTCCTCTGTGTGAATACCATGGCTTCCAGTTTAGTGCTTGTATGGAATTACTGAGTGAGTGAATGTCTTTTGCCTTTTCCTGGCCTCTTTTCCTTCTTTTGGTTTGTCTTGTCTAACCTCAATGTGATAGGTTTTGTTTTATCACATTTTATTCTGCTACAGCTTATATTTATCCTTAGCAGCCCATTGTTTTCCAGTGAGAGACCAAAAAGGAGTGGAACAGATGGGAGAAGGGGTAGGGAGGATATAGGAGCAGTCCGGGGAGGAGACCCATAATCAGGATATAGGGAGGATATAGGAGCAGTCCGGGGAGGAGACCCATAATCAGGATATAGGGAGGATATAGGAGCAGTACGGGGAGGAGAACCATAATTAGGACATACTATGTGAGGAAAAAAGTCTATTTTCAATAACAGGGAAACAAAAGACCTGTGAGACCTTTTATGTAATAGAAAATGGTGTTACTGGTGAACCATCTTTGGATTTGTGGATAACCTTAAAACATGGTATGTTGAAGTATGTTATGTATGTATGAATGCATGCACACATGTGTGCATATGTATGTGTGGGTGTTTCCTTTCATTGAAAATGTACTTTCTTCTTGCCATTATTTGGTCTTCCTCTTTACCATGATATAATTGAATAAATTGCAAATAATACTATCCCTGCAGTCACATGTTGGAAAATAAATCTTATTGTAGTTAAAGATGACAAACACATCATTAAAGAATTTGCATCACATTTCATATGTGGGAACAATGGCCATAAACCACCAAGGAAATGGGGACAATCAGAGCACACTGTGTCATACCGGGTCTCAGCCTTAGCAAGCATGCCCAACCTCCCAAGTTCTGTTAGACCAGCAGGAGGAAATAATTTTCATACAACACCTGGGAGCAGCCTGTTTGATATGAGTGTCTCAGGCTTGGGCTTGGGTCATTAGCCTTAGACTAGGTGATCCAGAAGACTTTTAAAAATCATTCAAGATTCACTGAAGAT
Organism: Bramus lutescens; assembly: GCA_001685075.1. Taxonomy (NCBI): domain Eukaryota; kingdom Metazoa; phylum Chordata; class Mammalia; order Rodentia; family Cricetidae; genus Bramus; species Bramus lutescens. The sequence continues at coordinate 174,701 of LOEQ01004050.1, forward strand.
ATAATCTTAATTCTTTAAATGAATTTTCCTGTCATAATTGCATTCTTGGCCCTCTAAGAGACTTGCAATAGATAGAGACAATCTTATTTGTTCGCAGTTTTTACAAAATGTCTTATTCTGCAGCCTAGGCTCTGTGATCCTTTGCGTGAGAATCCATTAATCGGTCCACCCCAGGGTGCTTCCTAAATGCTTTCTAGGCTGATGGTTCCCTCATCAATAGTTAAACTTTGATATACATTCATCGTATAAGAAATGCATGGTGACAAGTCTATACTAAAGCTACTCTGTACATACGTGAGCCATGCTCTCTCCCTTTCTGGAAGGTATATCCTCCTATTTTCCTCTCTTTTTCAGAGCAGCAATTGAAAGAGCTTAGGCAATCAACATTTCTCAGAAAAATTCAACAGGTTTTCTCATTTCTTGGAGGTAGTCAGAAAGCTTTGGGTTCCAGTTAAGTTTAAATAAATTATTTATCACCCCTCCAAACTACTCCTTGAATACAAGTTGTATACAGGTTTGGTGATACACAAATCTGTAGGCTAAGCACTCGGGAAGGTAAAGCAGGAAGCTGACAAGTTAAGATCATTCTGAGCTGTAAAGAAAACTCCAGGTCCTCTCAAAACAATTAACAATTGAAAAGAAAACTTTAAACCAAAACCTATCTCCAAGACCAATACCTTTCAATACACTAAACTGTGTATATATTTATTGACTATCTGTGAAGATAGAATGGAAAACTAAGAAGTAGAGAGACAGATCATTATCTCAGACATCACATCAATATAAAGGAGGCTGCTATGTAAGGTCTCAGTGAGTGTGTGGTTTTCTCAATAAAGCTTATTACTCAACTCAAGACTGTTCCAGAGATGAAATGCCAAGTCCCCTCACCTTAGAAGGGTCAATGGTAGCTTAAATGTCCCATTTTTTTTCCTTTAGATTACATTTTCATAGCATTATTATCATAAGGATCCCTCCCCTTCAATATAATATATTTCTACTTTTACGTTAAGGAACTCAGGTTGAAATGTACTAGGAGATTGTGGTGACTCTGTGGGGTTTGAAATAGAGCATATTCTAAGAAGCACATAAAAAAGATGTGCATGCATTTATTCCATCCCACTGCTACTCAGCCAAAGAAGCAGGAGGCTTAGTAAGCTGGCCTGGCTACAGTATATAAGCTTTCATGTAACCATACGTAAGCATAACTAAAGGAAAAGTTTGATTGAGGCTGGGCAGTATACTGCTTGTCATTTCAGTGATATGGGTAACATGTATAAATCACCTTCATCTTTCCAAGTCCACCTAATCCTTATAGGAAATCTTTAATCATACATTTGAGTTGAAGAGGGTCCCAGCGGCACAGGGGAAGCATGTTGAAAGAAGGAAAGAACACAGGCAAACGCCAGCCTCTTCTGAATTAGCAAAGTCACATCCCTGAGCTGTCCATTATCTATCCATAATTGTACAATCTTGATAAAGAAATGTCATCGTTCATCACTCTTGAATGAAAGAAACACAACTCACTACAACTTGTTCATGCCATTCAGCTTTTCCTAACCAATCATCTAGAGTTTCAAGCACAGACTGCTTCAAGGACCGTGTGCCATCAGCATGTGTGGCACCAAGTTACAAGACACAGAGGATGGTAGTGAAAGTGGCTGCATATCAAGAATGCTAGGAGCAAACCACGAACATGAAACGATCATTAGTTATCTGGACTTACTAGGCATTTCTCATACAATAAAGACTACTAAATGCAGAAAATAATTACCATTGTCTGAGGTGTAAACAGATTACAGAACGCCTTGTGCATAATCACATTTAATATTAAATTATGGGATTACTTTATCTGCCATTGCATTGCTTTTTACACTTTCTAATTCTAGAACTGCTGACATTGGTTCCAATCTTATTAAAATGATTGTGCTTGCAGCAATACCCCTCTTTTCATAGAATGCTGACACAGGTCAGAACATGGAAACGACACGTGTAAGAAGGAAAAGAGCTTACACAGAGCACACAAGGAGCTCGAATCCTGGTGCACACTCTATGTATAATCATTGATGCTATTTATCTATTCCTTATACTGACTCTGAAAATTTGCCATTTTTTCCTTAAGTTGTTCTCAAATCTGCATACCTTAAATCAAGTAAATGTTCAATTGAAGATAAAAAAAAATCATTTTAACCCACTCGGTAATTTTCCTTGTCTCTTGGTTGTTTTATGTTTGAGAAGAGTTCTTGTTCTCATGTTGCCATGGTCTTTGAAAAAGCCAAGTACCAGCAAATTTTTGTTGGTTCTTTAAAACCATCGTACTGTAGCCCTGACTAACCTGGAACTCACCACGTAGCTCAGAAAAGCCTCAGAGTCATGGCAATCCCCCTGACTCAGCCTACCGTGATTACTTTGGTTTTTTTATTTGTTTGCTTTTTAACTTTTTTACTGTTCTTACAAATATGTTTACATGTGAGAGAGAGATAGGCAGAGACAGGGAGGGAGGGAGGGAGAGAGAGAGAGAGAGAGGAGAGACATAGATAAAGTAAAAAAAAGTCCATTTTATATGTTAAAATTTTGGTTGGTTGGTTTGAAGGTCATTTGTTTTTGGTGTCTTGAGGTAGTACCTCCTCCCATAGCCCATACAGTCCTGTAACTCACTGTGTAGCTGTAGTTGCACTTTGACTTAAGGGGAACCTCATTCTTCTGCATCCTTGTTGTTAGAGTTACTGACATGAGCCACCATGACATAAGCCTGAAGTTACCTCTATCAGGTACTAATTCCATCACAAGAAATAACACACTCATAACTAATTATCTCCACAAGGGCTGACAGCAAAGTGTCATCAATTTTCTAATTAAGGCATTAACACAGAAATTGTGAATTACAGGACACATTCAGTCCACAACACTTACTGAAGATAATATGGTAAAATGTTAGAGTAAAAAGCATGTAAAGCAGATGGTGTCACTGTGGATTAACTCTAAATATTGGATGTCTGGTATAATAAATTCTAACTTGAGCTTTAGAAAATGAGTTAAGGAATTCCTGTGTATTATGTCCCAAAGTGGAAATTTTTGGAGTGCCAAATATCTATAAGCCAAAGTTGATATCATATAACAGTTGGATCAGTTCCATAATCATGTCCAAGTAGGGATTTCTTGACACCTTTAAAAAATAATGTGAGAGGCCTGGTGAGTTTTGCCCAGCGGATAAGAACACTTGCTTTCTACACTGGCAGAGGATTAGAATTCAGTTCCAGTACCAAAATGGTATCTGGTACCCACCTGTAACTCCAGTTCTTGCCTGGTGATATAGTTATATGTGTGTATATATTCACGTATACACATAAAATTAATTAAAAATAATATGAGAACTAATATTGAATGGCCAATTTTTCTCCAGAAAGGAGAATGCTTAGGCTTGAAATCTTTGTGTGGCACAGGATGGCCTTGAACTCATGACAATCATTCAGTGTCAGTCTCTTGAGAGATGTAGCCATAGAATAAACCTCCATGCCTGTCTCGGTTATCAACTTTTAATGTTACAACATATGTGCAGTGACACTGTCCCAATCAACTCTCGAGCACTGAAGAAGTACCCTATATGAGTCACAGAAGACAGAATGTTTATTTCGGCTTACAGTTTTGGAGGTTTCAATCCACATTTAGGTCCCGTGTTGCCTGGAGGTCTGCAGAACCACGATGATGGGCAGTGTGTGGTGGAGCTAAGCTGCACAGTTTACAGTATCTAGGCAGCAAAGACAGAAAGGAAGGTGCTGAGGTCATAATATACCCTTCTAGAACACCTCCAGTAATCTCTTGCCACCAGGTCCCACCCTTTAAAGATTCTACCACTTCTTAATAGTGCCACAGGCTCTGTAACAAGCCTTTAGTAGGCTGGGACCCTTTAGAGAAGTCTTCTTATCCAAACTCTGCAGATAAACAGGACCCGTGTGCGTGTACATGTACCACAAAATCATCTACCCTCATGTCACTAAAGAAGCAGCACTTTTACATGTAACTGCAAGGAATGGTGGCACTTTGGGGTAAATGCAACCAAGAAGCAAGAATGTTTTTGGCAGTGGATTCAACTAGTTGCAAGAATATACGGTTCCCAGAAGCTCAGAACAAGGTCTCATTCGGAATAAGGGTGTTAGTGGTGGTAACTTGTGATGAGATTATGTTGGATTAATATGAGGTATAGTATTATATTTATAAAATTCTCCAGTAGTATGTTTATAAAAATAAATTATAAAAAAAAGACAAGAGGAAGATAGTTTGAAGATAAAGCAGGAATTGTAGTGTTACAGCCACAAGCCAAGAATGCCTGATGGAACCACCAGCAGCTGAAACAGGCAGTAAAGATTCTTTCCTTTGGGTGGAGAATAGTGAGGTATGCATGACCCATTCATTTAGGATTTTCGAAACACTCTTCATCTAAACTTGGAATAATGGGTGATCTGTTTGAAAATACACATTTTCAATTAATTACTTTCATTAGTCCATCTGGAAAACATTCAATCTCTCTCTCTCTCTCTCATCTCTCTTTGTCTCTGTCTCTCTCATCTATCATCTATCTACCACCATCAATCTCTCCTCCTCCTCCTCCTTCTTCTTCTTCTTCTTCTTCTTCTTTTCTCTCTCTCTNCTCTCTCTCTCACACACACACACACACACACACACACAACTATTGTCTTACTTTTCCTTTGTATAACTCCAAACTCACCCACTCTATTTTGTTTGGAAGGTCAGTATTCAGCCCTGTTTATGACAAATTACGACCATCTCTATTCAACTCTTCAGTAAAGGAGGAAGGAAAGCTAATAGGGTCATAAAAAATGTACATGGTTATACCTAAGCTTTCTATTGTTATGATAATGACCATAACCAAAGGTAACTCAAGGAGGAACTTCAGTTTAGTATATATTACATCATAGAGGGAACTCTAGGCAGGAACTCAAGCAAAGACCATAGAAGAATTGTATCTTAGTTGGGATTTCTATTTCTTAAATGAAACACCATGACCATACAGCAAGTTGAGGAGGAAAGGGTTTATTTAACTTAGATTTCCACATCACTACTCATCACTGAAGGAAGTCAGGACAGGAACTTAAAGAGGGCAGGAACCTTGAGGCAGGAGCTAATGCAGAGGCTATGGGGGCTGCTGTTTACTAGCTTGCTTCCCATGGCTTGCTTGACCTGCTTTCTTATGGAACCCAGGATCAGCAGCCCAGGGATAGCACCACCCACCATGGGCTAGACCCTCCCCCATTGATCACTAATAGAGAAAATGCCTTTCAGCTAGATCTCATCTGACGCTTACTGGTGTGATATGTCCACCATACCTTCCTCAGCTTGATCTTTCAAATAACCCAGGACCATGTTCCCAGGTGTGACATCACAAACAGTGGGCTGGGCCCTCCCAAAGAATTCCTACCGGCCAGTCTGCTGGAAGCATTTTCTCCATTTGGTTCTCCTTTCCCAGATGACTATAGCTTGTGTCAAGCTGACAAAAACTTACCCAGCACAGGTCATTTGAAAACTCCTATATGCGGATAAAAATTCAAAGTACAAAAACCTGATCCTGTGAAGTACAGGAAGGGGGCAGAGGATGCAGCAGCATCGAGCCATTTATGGCGGGCTGCATAGGGCTTTTCATTGTTCCCCAGGGAAGGTCTCTCTGGATAGCTATCGTGAATAGGTTCATGACTCTGCTTCAGAACCTTGTCCAGTAAAACACGTTTGTAACACATGGTGGCTGCAACTGACATTATGTAATCTGAGCCTGCTAAAGAGGAAGCAACTGTTTTAGGAAGCAGCCCTGAAATTGGCCCCAAATGTGTTATTAGAGCCAAGGAACTCTATAATGTCAAAAATAACAAAAGCATCATTTGAGCTGGAGTGAACAGAATTGATGCCACATCTCAGAAGCTACTTCCAATTAGAAATAGACAAGCACCAGACTGGAAAGATTCACACTTAGCATATACACAGATTTATTCTTAATTCCCCCCTTTTCTTTTCCTTACCCTTTCTCTCTCCCCCAGCACTTTCTTCTCTATATCTATTTCTCTTGCTTACTTCCCTTCCAAACTCTCTGTTCTTTTTCTATCCATCTTTGTCTCCTTATGGCATTCATTTGGCTTGTCTTCTCTCTTTCATCTTGCTTTTGGTTACATTTCCATCAGAAAGGTTCCATAGGTTCTTGTTTCTAATGTTGACAAAGAATTCAACTTAAGGCTATCTCTTTGATGAATTTCACTAGGAATAGAAAAGTTCTGTGGCTCCAGCAGGAATTTCCAGCAAGACGCCGGCCAGAGACCCTCAGACAAGATGGTATCTGTTCTAAAATAAAATATACAACAAGGTGTGAATATCTTAGTTATAACAGAAGACTGTATGGCTAAACTTCCTGGATTTAAATCTTAGGTCTTCAGTGTCCAACTCTGTGAACCTTGATGTATTATACAACTCTCTCCTTTATCTTTAATATGATTATGGTAATTTAGCCATGTATAAAGACGATGTGAGCATTAAGACAGTTACCACTGTGCCATAATTGGAACAGCCAGTGTCCCACAAAGTTCTTAGAGTACAGCTTGCTTCCCATTGTCACTAGAAGGTGCTGGAATCTATAGGTAGGTCTTTAGGACTTTGGCAGCATGCCCTAGGTTGCACAGTAGACCACAGCCTATTTAGGTAAGCACCCTTGTCTCTCCACAGGGCCTGAAGCAACAGGACTTCCAAATAGTTCTGGTCTCCTATAACTGTGATAAATCAATGACCAGAAGCAACTTGGGGAAGGATAAGATTTGTTTGACCTGTACCTCTAGGCCCCAATCAACCACTGAGGGAATTCAAGGCAAGAACTTCAGAAATCAAAAAGGAAAGGTGCTATTTGCTAGCTTGCTCATTGGCTCTTCTGTGGGAATAGTGCTACCCACAGTGGACTGGGCCCTCAGGCATGAATTCCCTTTTACCCACAAACATTCCAACCTGATCTAGGCAAGTGCATTGAGGTTGTCTCCTCTCAGATGAATTTATGCTGAACCTAACCAGGCCACACTTCATGATGGAAAATAAAGCCTTTCTTTTTTTATGTTGATTTTCTTAGTTATTTGTTAGTGATAGAAGGCTAAGCTGACTGACACAACTAATAACAGACATGGAGCACTGGTTCAATAAATATTAGTTTATTCCCCAATCCCAGCAGAGCCTCATGATTTGGTTCTACAGCAGTTGATATTTTGGAACTATAGAGCATAGATTCCAACTGACTAAACAGATTCAGTTTTTCTTAATTGAGGTTTATTTCTTACTTTAGTTTTACAGGTGTTGGCCAGCATTTATTTCTATGTACTGCATGTATGGAGTGCCAATGGAGCCAAGAAGAGGGTGTCAGATCCCCAAGAAATGGAGTTACAGACTGCTGTTATCCACCATGTGTGCGCTGAGAATTGAATCCAGGCCCTTGGAGATCAGCTAGTAGTACTCCTACTACTGAGCAATCTCACCAGCCCAAGATTCAGCTCCTAAAAACCAGGCACAGGAGTTGTAGGGGCTAATGAGATGGCTCAGCAGTTAAAGTGGTTGATGGCCAAGTGTGAGGATCAGAGGACACATCCTGCATCCCCAAAAACCCACTTAAATACCAAGTGGGTGTGGTAGCCTGTCTGTGTTCGCCAGCCTTGGAAGACAAAGGAAAGGGATCATCAAAGCAAATTACTAGCTCCTCTAGTTATATCAGTGAGCTCTGAGTTTGATTGAAATACCCTGACTCAATGAAGAAGGTAGAACAGCAATAGAACAATAGTGGATAGTTCTTAATATCAGTCTTTGGTCTCCATGTGTACAGGTTCCAAAGTATGTGCCTATGCCATATGTGCACACATACATACAAGCATAGGTACCTACACATATGTAAAAATAGAATAAGAAAAAGAAGTTTAAAAAGTAAAAATAAAGACAGGCATGTTTGTGTACATTCTCTACTATAAGGAGAAGAATTTAATAATTCTTATTTGGTTTTTAAGTCCCAATTATATATTATTTGGTGAGAATATAATACATTTTTTTTTCATTTTCTTTCATGTTAATCCAAGCAGTCTATTTTCAGGCCACAAAACCTTAAGAAAATATTCATGAAATCAAACATCTTGGGAAAAGTAAGTCACTTCTTTGACATCTAAAAGGGCTCAAAACAGAACAGGGACATATTTTAATGCATGACAATGACTGGCCAGTCCACATTTGTGGCTAAGGATAACACCAAGGCAGGATTGACATCTGTCCTGTCCTGAGGACATAGCACTCCTAGCCACTATCTCAAGTATGTAAGGCTATTTTCCACTCATTCCTTGGTTTGAAGTTGGATTAAACTGTGATTTGAATAATCTGCCAGCTGGTTCCTTGGAATGCAGATGGCTTTTTCCAAGCCCAGTCATGCTGGGACATCTGACACAATTTCAATCAGGGTTGAAAAATCCTGTTGGATTACAGTCCTTTTCATCATGGTTCTATTAGTTACTTCTACCAGCGTCTCCTCTCTCTTCTTTTAGCAGCTACCCCCTGTCAGCTTCCAACAAACGACAGGCTTTTTTACAGAGTCATTATCCTGTTCTAGTCAGTGTGTTCTTTTGTTGCAATAAGAGTAACTCCAGTGGGTGGATGTGGAATCCTCCGAGACGTCCTCACAAATGACCTATGCCAGTTACTTGATGTCAAGTCTGAGTAGCAGGCACTTGGGAGCCGTGCAAAGCTGAAGTGCATGACAATACCTGAGTCTGGCTTCCACACAGGTGCTGACTGAATGTGACAAACTTGCCGTACATTCTGTCGAACATGAAACTTTATGCAACATTTATGAGCTTTGTCATGTTCTGCTTACACATATATCGCTACAATTCAGTGTAGATCCTGGTTCAAAGCCCTGTGAAAGTGACCAGAGTGCACAGTGATTTCCATCGAATATGTTCTTCTGTTACTCTCCCTCCTGGAGAAATGATGATCTGTGACACCACGTTTCACTAGCCTGGTAGAAATCTAAGCTGCCATCAGTCAGCTGCTAGTATTAGGGGTCAAATCCAAAAAGTTCTTTTAAAGAAATTTTTATGAATTATGGCCATCCCTAGGCACATATTCTTTGTGTATAGCCACTTTCACAGAATTGTCTGGTGGAGTAGTTGCTTTGGAGAGTTACAACAGATCTGAAAATATTTACTACATAATCTATTATGTAAATAATTAATTCTTAGGTTGTCTCATATAATGGGATTTCTTTATTTTTAAGATTGAATAGATTACATATTGTGCTATTTTTATGTTGTTTTATTATTTGAAGATCATATAAGGGAATGTGTAATTACAATATTTATATAATTTCCATTCCTTTCTCTCTAATTTATGCAATATTCCTTCCAGCTTCTCAAATTAATGACCTTTTCTAGACAAAAAATCAGTAAACTTTTCCTTAAAAAGAACTATTACATAACCAATTTATTAATCTTTGTTTATGATTCTATGGTTCCCCAATGTGTCCAATCTTCATATGTTATAGAGGTTTCTGATAGCAATCTTGAGGAATCCTCCAAGAAAACTAAACAACAGATAGGAAGGAAAGTGGAAAAGGAGGAAATCAGATGAAATCATGAAGGCTACAAAGCAGGCAGACAAAGAGAGAGAGACAGGAAGGAAAGAAGGAAAGAACCTTCCTTCCTTCCTTCCTTCCTTCCTTCCTTCCTAGGAAGGAAGGAAGGAAGGAAGAAGGAAGGAAGGAGATGGAAAGAATTAGGGACAACATTCTGCCAGAACACACTCTAGCGGGAATCAGCTAGGGTACCCTGGGAGGGGGTGCTAAGGCTGAGAAACTGTTAGATTAAGAGAAATGAAGACAGAAAACTGATAGACTGGGAGAACTGAAGGTTAATACCAAACAGCCCCAAGTTTATTTCTCAGCCAGCATATATACTAAATACAGTCAAAAGGCAGAACGAAGAGCAGTACAGCTGACCACCTCCCTGCACTCTCCTTGGAGGAAGCTCAAGCAGGTGCATTATCTCATTCAGCTGAGCAGCTTCTAATCTCTAATGGGGAGTTCCTCCAGCAGCCATTTTTTTAAAGCATGGGCAGCCTGTCTATGGCAGCTCTATTGAACTTGTCCATATTGGGTTTCATGGTCTAAGTTGATGAGGATGACTGACCAGGTCTCTTCCTCAAAAGGGCACCAGATCTCATTACAGATGGTTGTGGTTGCTGGAAATTGAACTCAAGACCTTTGGAAGAGCAGGCAGTAATCTTAACCACTGAACCATCTCTCCAGCAAATCTCAAAAGAAAAATGTGCTCTTTCATCTGGACAAAAATGTTCTTTCTATAGGCTAACACAGACGTTACTCAAAGTTCTCAAGGTTACTGGAAAAAGTAGAGTAAGCAAACTTGAACTCAAATGACTTCTTTAAGTCATAAGTGACTCCAAATAGAAGCTGAGTCATACATGGACTACCACAACATTCCATGACCAAACTTAACAGCTGTGTGCTTGTGCTTCTGCTTTCTTCTGGGTCCATCTTTGCATCTTCTTGGGTGACTGGTTTCAGTTAACTATTAAGAACTCCCTATTGGCATAGAATTCTCCCAATCAATGGAAAGGCACTATCAATGAATTCACTTAGATCATGATTTTGTGTATGTGTGTGTGTGCACGTGCGTGTGTGTGTGTGTGTGTGATGTTGGTGTATGTGCATTTATAGGTCTTAAAGTAGATTGAACATATATCACAGTGCACATGTGGAGGTCATTGGACAACTTCGGGTGTCAGTCCTTGCCTCCCATCTTGTTTAAGGCAGGGTCTGTTGTTGTTTGGTGCTGTGTGTGTCACACAAGCCAACCAGCTTTGAGCATCTAGTGATTCTCTTGTCTACATCTCCTCTTTCACCACAGGAACACTGGGGTACAAATACATTGCTCTAGCTTGTTTTTTAATTTTTTTATGTTGCTGCTGTGATAAAATACCATTATTATGGGATTCAGACCAACCCAAGACTATTTCAGAGGCCCTGACAAAAAGGCAAAGAGGACTTTAGTTCTCTGTAGAAGTTGACTTGACAAAGTCAGTCTAGGGCTGGAGCCAGTGCCTCGATGGTGTCATGGCTGCAGTTTCCTAGGATCTGACTCTTTTCCCGCTGGAAAGTGGTTATCAGTCCTAAGGATAGTTGAAATAACCTGTGTACACTTTGTAAACATTGACTTAGCTTTCTGCTGACCTTGGCTGTCTTGACCCATGTAAATGGTATATAAGGTACTTTAATTTTAATAAATTTGTTTGGCATAAGTCATCAGCTTATGTAAGATCTCTTGGTCCCACTTTTGTCTTTTTATTTCTTATCTTCTTTATTACTCATCTCTAGTCCTCCTACATGATGCTTTTCCACTCAGGACCCTTATTCTTGTTGGTCAGATCACATGATCAAAAGCCATTTGGGGAAGAAAGAGTTCTTTTGGACTACAAGTTGTAGTCCATCTTTAAAGGAGGCAAATTCAGGAACTCAAGTAAAGAGATTAAAACAGAAATCACAGAAGGACACTGTATACTGATTTGATCCCTCTGGTTTACTAAGCTACCCTACTCAAATAGCTCATTCTGACCCACCTAGGTATCACAACACCCACAATGGGCTAGACACTGCTCCATCAATTAGCAATTAGCAAAATGCTTCACAGACATGTCCATGGACCAATTGGATCTTGACAATTATTTATTTGATGTTCCCATTTCCTTGGTGACTCTAGGTTTCTGACAAGGTGACAGATGAGGGCAACTATGATATGTGTAGTATCAGAACCAGCTTTATATGGGTCATGGAGATCAGAAATGAAATATTTATACTTGCATAGAGAACATTTAAGCCAGTGAACCATCTACCAAGACTATATACATGTTTTGATAAATCTATGGACGAAAGCTACCTGAATATATGTCTGTGAAAACATCTGTTGTCTCTATAACAAAAAAATTACACTTCAAAATTTAACCTATGAAGAAGACATTAAAAGCGTATGGAAAACAATTAAGAAAACATCAGTACAAAAGTGTGAAATGCAGTCATTTAATTGAGAAGAATATGTATTATCAGTAATTTTTGGTGTTTATGCTTTTGTCAGCTTTTCAACCTTTACAGTTTGTTATGAGTATTTTTCTCATTTCATGCAATGACTTTCACACCTATTTTTAAATAATTCCTACATTACTTCTTGAAAAGCGACCTGTCAATGTTTGTGGAAACTTCAGGACCCACACAAACTAGATCCGCCTTAAAGAGAGTGATGCTTTTCAACCCTTTCAATACTTATCACAAGGACTTGTCATTAACTGAAAAGTAAAATCTATCTTCCAAAATCCAGAGCAGTGTGTATTAATAAGTATTAATACTGTTCCCTGCAGTAGCTACATGACATCTCCTGACTGTCGTCTTTCTCCCAGAATTTAGTTTAGTTTTTTCTGCCGAGTTCTGTTCTGATTTGCTATAGGCCCAAAGTAGTTTTTGTGTTAATCAGTGGTACTAACAGCATACAGAGGGGAATCCCAATCACACATATAACATTATTATTTCATTTTTATAAAGTGGCACATTAGTTTATCTTTTTTATTAAAAATTTTGACCTCCTCCCCTCCTCCCATTTCCCTCCCCTTCCCCCACTCTCCTTCCCCCTCCCTCTCCAGTCCAAAGAGCAGTCAGGGTTACCTGCCATGTGGGAAGTCCACAGTCCTCCTGCCTCCATCCAGGTCTAGGAAGGTGAGCATCCAAACAGACTACGCTCCCAAAAAGCCATTACATGCAGTAGAATCAAAAGCCAGTGCCATTGTCCTTGGCTTCTCAGTCAGCCCCATTCAGAGAGTCTGGTTTGACCACATACTCCATCAGTCCCAGTCCAGCTGGCCTTGGGCTCCCATTAGATCTGCATCACCATCTCAGTGGGTGGGCATATCCCTCGCAGTCCTGACTTCCTTTCTCATGTTCTCCCTCGTTCTGCTCCTCATTTGGACCTTGGGAGCTCAGTCCAGTGCTCCAATGTG